>BLSH010281356.1:145257-155330 GCA_018402905.1 Glandirana rugosa | reverse complement strand
ATTGCGTTTTGCGGCAGTATGCTGCCGCCGACGCTATGTCTCTATGACACTCGCGCGCGCGCGCGGCGGCCTCCGCGCGCGCGCGAGTGACACAAGTCCCCCCGGTCCCTCGCCCACGCCGCCGAAGCTAACGGCGGCCGGTGGGCGCTACGGGGGGGCCTCGCTTACTCGCCTCCAGGCACATACATTTGTGCCTGGAGGCGAGACACACTCCCCCTTCCCTTCACTAGTGTCGGAAGAGCATGTACTTCCGACACTGGTGAAGGAAAGGGGTCGATCCGTTCAGGGGGATGTCATTCTTGTGTGGGTCCCTTGTATCAATTGGGAATCTCGCGAGAGCGGAGGTCCGTGTTTACATACACGGACCTCCGCTCATTCGCTCCGGGGGGGCATCGCGGGTGGCCGGCGGCAATCGAAGCCGCCGCACCCGCTCCCTGGCCCCCCTGAACACAGTGAGCGCGCGCGCGCCTCCGGCGGCGCGCGCGCGCGCTCACAGTATCTCTGTATCGCAGCCGCCGTCGTATGACGGCGTTTTGCGTTACAGAGCCACTTTGCCGCCGTCAATCTCCGATCGGCGGTCGGCAAGTGGTTAAGGATCCTCAGGACTGATGATCCAACCTGATCAGCCTGTCTAGGGATAGGGGAGATTTGTCCCACTGCGACTAAATTGCCTTCTGCAGGAGCCGAGTGTTACTCTGGGCGTAAGGTACCGCTTCGAAAGTCGACAGCATGAGCCCCAACACTTGCATACAGAACCGTAAGGAGAACCACTGGCGTGATAACAGGGTTCGCACTGCTGCCTGAAGTGTCAGGAGCTTGCTCGGTGTTAGAAACACCCTTGCCTGTACCGTGTCCAGAATCAGACCCAGGTACTCCAGCTGGCAAGACGGAGTTAATGAGGACTTCTGCAGGTTGATCAGCCAACCGAACTCCTCTAACGTGGACACCGTGATGGTCACGTTCTCCTCCAGAGCTGTAGCAGACTCTGCTCTCAGGAGTAAATCGTCGAGGTACGCTACAACCGCGATACCTCTCTGTCTCAGCAATGCCAGCATCGGGGCCACCACCTTGGTGAACACTCGGGGAGACGAGGCCAGCCCGAATGGAAGTGCCACAAACTGGTAATGCAGGTCCCCCACTGCGAAACGCAGAAAACGCTTCTAACTGAGACATACCGGAACATGGAGATACGCATTCCTGATATCTAAGGACGCCAAGAATTCCCCTTGGTGCAGGGCGGCCACGACCGACCGGATGGACTCCATCCTGAAACTCTTTGTCTTTACGAAGCGGTTTAACGCCTTCAGGTCCAGAACTGGTCTGACCCCGCCCTTTTTGGCCACCACAAAAAGGTTTGAGTAAAATCCGTGAAATCTTTGCACCGTGGGTACCGGTACGGTCACCCCCTGTTCGGCGAGTGCCCGAACGGCGCCTAGAAGCGCCTCCCGACGCTCCTGAGGGAGCCTCAAGTTTGAGGGGAAGAACCTTTCTGGGGGCAGCGAGCTGAATTCTATCCTGTACCCGGAGGACACCACCTCCAGTACCCACCAATCGGTGATGCAGGCAGCCCATCTGTCTGCGAACCCCAGTAACCGGCCCCCCATCAGAGAGGCGGGTGGGGGCAACCCATCATACGGAGGAAGATTTATCCTTCGCTTTTTCGGACTTATGCTGCCAGGGCCTTTTACTGTGCCCTGCAAAAGCCTTCCCGGCTTTGAAGCCCTTACCCGCTGAACCGGGTGCCCGAAAAAACTTCTGACCTGAAGAGACAGGGCCCTGCCTACGGCGAAAATCTCGCCGCTTTGGCTCTAGAAGGAAAGTACTCTTCCCTCCCGTGAAATCCTTAATGATTTCATCTAACTGTGGGCCAAACAGACGTTCTCCCTGAAAGGGAAGATCTGCCAGAGCTTTCTTTAAAGCCTGGTCGCCCGACCAAGAGCGGAGCCACAGCACCCGCCTGATAACAATTGAAAAAAAAACAGACATTTTTGACAATATGGGAAGAAGGTCCAAAAGCAGAATGGCATATGTAGCGGAGACCTTCTTCCAAATGTTGTGCCCGCTGTACTTCAGCCTGTGCACCTTCACTAGACAAACCAGTGTGCAGTGCGGCAGCGTGCTCACGAAGAGACTGTGCCGCCATTGCAGCTGCTAGCGCCGGCCGCATGGCTGACGCAGCCAAAGAGAATAGTGCTTTAGACACTGCCTCTGTGTGGCGATCGGCCGCCTCCCTAAAGGATGGAGACCCCTCCAAGGGAATGGTAGTTGCTTTATTTACACGAGCCACGGCAGGGTCCACCACCGGGGAAGCCCATCTCTTAGTAAAGCTTTCCTCAAAGGGGTAGCGAACAGCAAAGCTTTTAAGCAACGCAAAGGAATTTGGTGGCCTCCGCAATTCCTTGAACACCGCCTGTTCAAACGCCTGATCATAAGGGTAAGCCCTAGGGGAACTAGGGGGTTTAAGCGGTCCACAAACATATGCGGACTCATGCGACTCCCCTGCTTGGTCAAGCCGCATGGAGTCGCGGATATCAGTGATCAGCGATTCCACTATCGCTTTATCACACGAAAAAGGAGCCTCCTGATCCTCTTCGTCCTCTGAGGGCAGCTCACCCCCTGAAAGATCCACAGGTGTGACCATTGAGGTGCACTCTAGATCCGAATCCTCCCCTGAGGAAAGAGGGGGGGGGGGGGGATGGGCGTTTCTGGGAGCCCCTCCTGCCCGGGGGAAGAACTCCCCAAACACCACCCTCAGCTGTTCCAAGGACACTAATGTTCCTGGGGTGGACTGTAGATCCGCAGGTACCCCTGCCATAGTATTGCCAGCCTCTGACATCACAGCCTTCCGGCACGCCCACTGTGTGACCGCCACCTCTACCCCACCAATCAGCCAGGGAGACCCGGGAGGATTGCACCCACCACTACCAGCACCCAGGGAGAGCCAGCTATACTTGCCATTTTGATGCCTCAGCACTCCGACCGGAAGAGCAATGCCCACAAACTACTGCACTCCAGGAGCTTGTTACTGTGTGTCAGCCACGTTGTCCAAGCGCAAACCGGAAGCTCACTTCCGTTTTACACACTTCCTGTAAAAGGACTGAACTTCTCTCAAACGACCACTGGGGGCCGCCAGAGAGCAGGCTAGAAACTGCATGGTTATCAAACAATGGACGCTGCCATTAACAAACGCGCAGTCGGCCACGAACGAGCGGTGCTCCACACTCAAATGGCGGCGACCCGCCTAACACAGCGCTCCGGACGGTTGGTGCAAAGTCGAACAGTCAGTGCAAGGTGCGGTACTGGGGGGGGGGGGGGGGGGATAATCCTCAAAAGGGTACCACCCAGTATGTCCCTCTAACGGACCCCCACCGGCCAGCTACCACCGGAGCTGCCCAGGTGCCCACTCTCCATGCCCCTAAGGCGGAAGAGGGGTCCACTCACCAATCCGACGGGCGCAGCGGTTAGCCACCGGAGCAGACCTACCTCCCCAAAAGGAGTCATGCTGCTGGCCAGGCCACTGGACAGGCGTACCAGTCACTGGGCTCTAGTGGGTTTTAGCCACTGGCCGCCGGCACGGAACGGGCGCTATGCGGTGGGCCCCCCTAAGGGTGCTCGCATAGTGTCGGCCGGACTGGGGAAAGTTTTAAATTCGAGATATCCTCTATACCACCAGCCAGCTTCTTGATAGCAGTCTTCATCAGACGAATCTTCAGGAGACTGCAGATCCCATAGGGAACCAGGTCTACTCCTTGCACTAGGCAAATAAAAACTGATGTGCTGTACAGGGCAGGGGGATTATATGCTAAGGTGAGGACGGCCCCCTGGGAGGGGCCAACCTATGCTTTTGTTAGTTTTGCCTAGTCTACTCCTAGTAGGATGAGCATAACCCCATGTGTCATAAGAAGGCTGCGTTTGTCAGTGAACGGAAGAGAAATCCGTGTTGCCCAGCCACAGCCCCAAAACATCACTACTCTAGAGGAGATCTGCATGGAGGAATGGGCCAAACTATCAGCAACAGTGTGTAAAAACCTTGTGGAGACTTACAGAAAACGTTTGACCTCTGTCATTGCCAACAAAGGGTATATAACAAAGTATTGAGATGAACTTTTTTTTATTGACCAAATACTTATTTTCCACCATAATTTGCAAATAAATTCTTTAAAAATCAAACAATGTGATTTTCTGGATTTTTTTTCTCATTCTGTCTCTCATAGTTGAAGTGTACCTATGATAAAAAGATGAGAGAGGCCTGTAATTTTCAAGTGGGAGAACTTGCACAATTGGTGGCTGACTAAATACTTTTTTGCCCCACGGTATATGTCTACTTTATTCAGCTGTCCCCTGCCTGAAATCCCAATTACCTTTCCATATCTCACTGTTCTAGAATATAGATATTCTGCAACAGAGTCACATTAAATATTAGAATATTAAATATATTGGTACATATGGAAGCTGGAATTTCAAAAAAAAAAAAAAAAAAAAGTGAATTTGCTTAAAAGGCTAAGGGGTATTGCATTGCTTTACCTGGAAAAGACCATGGTGATGCACCACTCCATCCTGATTGTGAAGAAGAGACAATAAAGAATATTCAGTATGCAGCAGCATTTTGCCTTGTCGCTCTTCCTGTGTCTCCCCTGATTTGTCGGGTCTTTCCTCCAGGCTCAGGATCTAACAGGAAAATATAAAGCACACAAAACTAAACAGAGATGAAAGGCTAGGTTAGTATGCTCAAACAAGAATAGTAGCATAATGTCCATGACTCTGATCTCTATGTAGAACATACAAGAAGCTGCATGTGAAACCAGTACCAGCCAACAGGGTGCTCACAGCAGCCAACACCTTCACCACACTTGCTCTGGAGGTCAAATTCAACACGAGTCTGCAGTGCAAACTTCTTAAACGGCTCATCTCTACACCTCATCAACTGACCAAAGTGTGTAATACTTTTTTTTAAGGATTGAGTGCTGCAACTTTACAGTTATATTTTACTACATATTTGGATTGGACTCTTGGTTGGGTTTATTTATTTATATTTTTGCCAGTTCAGTAAGAGAACTTGGAACATTCAAAAATCAAGGTTTAGACATGAAGATATACGTGTTTAAAGTGGATGTAAACCCAATTCATGAAATCTGAGCTGGGCACGTATATCTGCAGTGTTTTTTTTAGATCTTCAAAGCACAGAGTCCCGTGGCTTTTTCCTGCTCCGTTCTGTTAGCCTGATAACTTGACAAGCTCAAGCTCTTTGAGAAGGGAGCCTGAAAGTGTGTGGTGAGGGAGGTTGCTATAAATAGATTACCAGACAGCTAAACTTTTCACAGGCAACCTCTGCATGTGTGGGGAGGGGGTGTGTGTGCGCGCGCCTATCCTCCAATCAGCTGTCTCACAGTGTATAGCAATAATCCACTCCTACAGATAAAGAAAGAAGTAAAAACTCTAACAGGACCTGCACTTTTTAAACAGTATATAAAAAAGGTGAAGACACACACACACACACACACACACACACACACACACACACACAAAACTTATGTAGGGAGATTGGTTTCATCTGAGGCCGTTCACTTCACTGGGTATATGTGAGGGTTTACATATACTTTAAGTTAGATCAGAGAGATTTTGTAGCCTCCTCTTGTAGTGAACCATTTCACTCGCAACACACACACAGACACACACAGATATCAGACACCCTGATCTCACTTATAAATAAGATTTGTCAACTGCAGGGTATAGTGAAAAAAAATTAAAGTGGAGTTCCACCCGAAAGTGGAACCTCCGCTCATTTGTCCCCCCCCCCCCTCCCAGTGCCACATTTGGCACCTTTCGGGAGATGGGGCCATGGCGAAGTACGCCAGCAGCTCAGCCTCCCTCTCCAGTAGGAGAGCGCAGCCCGCATGCGCAGTAGGAACCCGGCCGTGAAGCCATAATGCTTCACTGCCGGATTTCCTTGCTGGCAATGACGGCGGCAGCACCGACAACTGATGAAAACATCAGCTGCGGTGCAGACATCGCTGGACTCCAGGACAGGTAAGTGTCCTATTATTAAAAGTCAGCAGCTACAGTAGGTGTAGCTGCTGGATTTTAATTTTTGGCGGACCTCAGGTTATAAAAAAAAAAACCAAAAGTCATCTTATCACTTCACAAATGGTAAATGTTTTGCACTATGTTAGGAGACATAAAGTGCTCATTTACACTTGCTTTAGCTTCAAACGCACATTAAAGCTCCTACTTATTAAACAAGCTTTTAGGATGTGTTTGAAGCTTTGTTGAAGCTTAGCAGATGCTGTGTGTGTGTGTGTGCGCGTGTGTAGCTCACACATGCAATTTCTCCAAAACAAAGCTAAATCTGAATTAAAGACTCTAAAAAGCAGCAGGTGCTTCAAGCGAGCTATGTCAGAGTTCTATGGAGGCTTTGAAGATGCTTTGATGCACCACTAAAGCGACATGGGGTATAATTTTTGAAGTGAAGCAAACAAGGTGTAAACAGGACTGTAAGCTAACCCTTTTATTTCGTGAAATGAGTTTTAACTAGCGTTAAGAGAGCTTTAACAAAGCCTGTCTGAAACCCTGTTTTGAAGCAAGTATAAACTAGCCCTTAGGCCCCTTTCACACTGGGGTGGGCGGGCGGTAGCGGTAAATCACCGCTAGCTTCAACGGCTATTTTCCGCTGTTATAGCGGTGCTATGGCGCCGCTATGCAGGCAGGAGTCCGTCGCTTTTAACCCCCCGCACAAAGGGAGTTAAAAAGGGTTTAAAATTGTTGGCGCGTTGCACTTCCGAGGCGATGGGCAGCCGCTTCGGAAGCGCTTGCCATTGATTTCAATGGCAGGAGCAGTGGAGGAGCGGTGTAATCACAGCTTACCGGACCGTCCCAATGAAGCTGCTTGCAGGACTTTTTGTAACGTCGTGCAAGCCCTACAGTCCCAGTGTGAAAGCACTCATGGCTTTCACACTGGGACGGATTGGGGGGGGTGGGGGTTTGGCGCTATGTTTAGCCCAAAAGCGCTTGAAAAAACGCCGAAGTGTGAAAGGGGCCTAACCGTAAAACTAAAGTACTGCAATTATTCAAGAATTGTGGGTGCAGTTTCTTACACAGGCTCTTACAACTTGAGGCGATGTAGGAGCCGATAAGAACAGCAGCGGTGAGCAGTAGAGATGGCGGCAATCAGCATACCCAGAAGTGTCAGATACCTGTAGAGGCAGGGGATCCTCAACGTGGTGGAGAGTTAGGATGCTGGCCAGCGGAAAGGCATGTATACATCATGCATCCTCTTTGTACAGGACATATTTACTTTTCGTTGAACATCATAGTGACAGGTTCAAGTGATACTAAAACACTGTTTAATTTACATTGTCCCTTCTACTTCTGTATGAGGATGATGACACTAATCATTCTTAAAAAAAAAAAAAAATAATAATGTAAGTACCTTTTTCCTAATTGATATACTGCTGTCACATGAGCCAGATATTTCCCAGCCCATCTGCAGGGAAACATAAGCAGAAGGAGCTGCTAGTCCTCTGCTACTGGTCTCAATGCTCAAAATGGGGGACACACACACTTTGGAATACAGAGTAAAAAGTAAAATCAATACACTGTTTAACTGTCATACATTTATATATATTTGGTATTAAATCTTTATTTTTTTTTTGTGTAAACATGACGTGGGTGGATTTCTGCCAGTCACAGGCTGTCATGGCCCCCCCCTCACCCTGTGTCTTAGAATAGGGAGGTGAAGCCTTCATTAATCAAAATGTAATATCCCACCCCCATTGCGTTTAGCTGGTTAGTAGGCATGGAGGAGGGAGTCATGTGGAGTCAAGGTAGAGATGGAGAGCAGCAGGATCAACCAGTTTTTTTGCAGAATACTGAAAATCAGATCTTATTATAGTAACAGAATATGAACAGTATGTAATACACCATTGATAGATAGCGTCACTAAACCCACATCCCAAAAAAAAAAACTAAGTAGTGAAGCTTCAAACAGAAAACACTATAGCCATATAAGCCAGAGCTTAAAAGGCCAGTCATAGAAATAAAAAGTGATCTAATTTAGAAGCTGCATTTTTTTCCCAAGCAAACATTTTAGGAGGACGTAAGCGAGCATAATCTGCACCATCTGTAAAAAATGGGAGTCATCTTGAAAGCAACTCTAAATGTGCTAAAATGGCAATTAGAGCTCCCAACAAAAAAGTAAATACTACCTTTCCTGCTGCACCAAACACAGCTACATTCCAGGGAAATCATCCGATGAAGTATCAGACACAAACAGCAGACACAAACACTTCTGGTAGCGTTCACCTCCTGCTGTATCTAGTAGTGCAGGCAGCGAGAGACACGAGAATTTACTTTACTATTTGCAGGGATCTTCATTATAGGTATTTTAATTTTAGCGACCGAGTTGCTTCAAGAGAAGAATGAATGAGCAGCCTCACCGTACAGTGTATTTGAGAGCAACTTCCACAAGCTCACCTTAAGCTGGTAAAAGTCATCTGTGCCATCTTTCCGTGCCAAGCACTGGACAATGCTCGGGACAGGAGAGTTTCCTAAACGAGGCCCTGCAGGAAGAAAAGATATTTTAAAAAAATAGGCAGGGTTGAAGTAGTAAAAAGGCTTGATTTAAACTCAACTCGATTTAAATCAGAATTTAAAGAGTAACTGTCATCTATGTCCCGCAGAGGCTATTCCTCTGACCCGCTGTTGACTCACCGACAGTCCCATTCACTTTAATGGGACAGCTGGTGATGCAGCAGTGACACAACAAGGTGAGGAACGTAGCAGAAGCAGGTGAGTGGATACCCGCTAACTGATGCTGCCATGGATCTGAAATGACAGGTGCTCTTTAAATGTAAGGACTTATTATTGCTGGTAGTTAGAATATTTAATACCTGCAAACAAAATGAAGGTTTCCTATTTAGGATAATAAGCTGTCAAGTTAGTAAAACAGACACCATAACCCATGCAATCATACAGTTTGTAGTGTACATAGATTTGCAAAATAAGAAAAAGGAATATTCCTGAATGTTTTCTCTCATGGTTACTGTGAAATTGTGTGAATGCATCAATGCAGTGCATGTCATCTCAGCTTGCAGAGCTTTGAATCATTGAATGAGTTTAACAAAAACATAAATAAATATTGCAGAATATACACCCTCATGCTACATAACTTAACTCAATTTCATCTTTAGATAGATTTTTTTATTCCAAAAGAATTTTATTAAAAAAATAAATAATCATTGATTTTTATCCATCCTGAAATTAGGAGAAGCAGCAAACCGCATTCAAAGTACATTATTCAAATTAAATTAAAACACATTTTAGCCAGTTGCACTACATCTGCCCGAAAAAATAAATTGGGCACACCGTCCTTCCTTCTGCTGCTACTTTCTCAGCAGTTGCCAACAATTCCTGATAGTCAACAGGATAGTGAGGAATTGCTATGAAAATACAGCAGCTGTAAGAGCCGGTTCACACAGGGGCGATCAGACTTCAGGGGCAACACAGCGCGACTTGAGTAATAGAAGTCAATGCAAGTCACCCCCAAAATTGTACAGGAACCTTTTTCTAAGTCTGAGCGACTTGAGTCGCTCCTAGAATGGTTCCATTGCAATGCATGGAGCGCAACTTGTCAGGCGACTCTAGTCGCCCCTGTGTAAACCGGCTGTAAGTGTTGCTGTTGTCAAAAGAGATACTCCACTGTTTATAAACAGTTCAGACAGGAATAGATAGATGCACTCAGGTTAAAAAGTAGCATGGGATTTTTTTTTTTTGTTTGCCCCCAATCATACTTACCTAGGTGAATGCAGCATCTGTTCCCCGCCAGCTCCAACACTGAGAACTGAGAGATCCAACACCGCTGATTCTCACAGCCCCCTGAGGAGAGGACTAGTGACTGTCAGCCACCTGCTCTTTGCTCTGCACCCCCCCCCCCCTCGGTCACTAGAGCACTGAGCTGTGGAAGGGGTGCGAGTGGCCAGCCCAGGCTCTCAGTGCCTTAACCCCCCCTTTTTTTTTTAGGGTACGATGAAAAATTGGACTCACGTAGATAGATAAGGACAGACTTGACAAATATTTGT
>BLSH010281356.1:122265-143241 GCA_018402905.1 Glandirana rugosa | reverse complement strand
GAGACGGACAGAAGCACCATGGTCCCTCTGGGAGTCACTAGACCTTGAGCTCAGACAACCGATGCTGAAGTTCTAGTTGTCGAAGTGGCTCCTCTCCCCCTGGCTGTTCATGCCGAAGGACGACTTCTCGCTACACCTACCCTCTGACACTCACGTGCTCGTTGGCCCCGTACAGACATCGGACAGTCGACAGTGTACACACAGTGACCTCCCGAGACTAGTGTCGGGTCGTGACTCGACTGCGATGGGGTGGTAAAATATATGTTGGGGTATAACACGTTACTGTACATAGTTAGTAGTAGTAGGAAAGTACAGGGTATGTAGTAGTTAAAGAAAGGTTTAATTAAAGAGGGGTATCCTTATTAGGTATGTGTCGACTGTCGGGATAGATGTTACACAGGCCCCCCACCCCCCCAGCATGTGACAAAAGTTTTGCAATGATTGATTGGATCCACTTCCCCATGGGTGTCATATGGATTGATAGGGCTGTCAGCTGTGTATGGATTATTCCTATGGGGAGAAATTAATTTGGAAAGAAATTGATGATGTATGGGACATGAAAGGATGATGATGATTGATACATGTCATTGCACAATATGGGGTTGTATATAAAATGGTGGGGTAGCGTCAGCTCAGTGCTGGGCTGTGATCAGAGCCCTCCAGTGACACACATGTGACAGCTGACAGGCTACAGACATGCCCCGGTTGCTCGTGCACTCACAGTCTCCCATCCACATCGCTCTTCAGCAGGAAGCCGTACTTGTCGGTCCCCCTCTCCTCGGTGAAGCTGTTGATCTTGAAGTCGTAGCCAACAGACTCGAGTTCCAGATCACTGAGGGTCTCCCTGGTACCACGAAGACAGGCAGAGGGAGACACATGGCCCTCCTTGGAGCTCTGCGTCATCCCGGCTCCCCTCCACCACTTCAACTGCACGGAACCATGACCTTTACCTGGCCCCTCCACACCGATCTCCCTATTAGCAGCAGCAAGGCCCCTCCTGGAGCCTCATTAACTGCCCTCCCTCACTTCCCCTCACCCAATCAGCGCTCAGCGTGTAACACGTACAACCAATGCCTACGGTCTAGTTGAACCACTCAGACCTAAGAACTGCCTGGAGGAGGAGGCAGGGAGGGGAATCCTGAGGACATGTGATTGGTTAAGGAAGCGGCGGCCCCTGTTTTTCTTTACATTTCAGATGTTAGCGGGGAATTCCCTCTAACAACTGAAAGAACCGAGCCCGAAGGTATCAGTTTCGGGCGTTTTGCACGAGTACCAATACTCTAAAAATGCCTAGTATCGGCACAACCCTAAATAAAATGTTATTTAATATTTTCTTGAGAATTCATTACTGGCAATGACTGGTGTAATGTTCATGGGTTCCACACTTCAGACAAACACTGGGTTTCCTCCTTTCTGATGCTTTGTCAGGCTCTAATTGCAGCTGTTTTCAGTCCTTTGTGGGTCTTTCTGCCTTTAATTTTGCCTTGAGCAAGTGAAATGCATGCTCAAATGGGTTGAGATCAGGTGATTGACTCGGCCATTGCAGAATATTCCACTTTCTTTCCTTCAAAAGCTCCTGGGTTGCTTTTGCAGTGCGTTATGGATCATTGTCTACCTGTACTATGAAGCGCCGTTCAATTAACTTTGCTGCATTTGATTGAATCTGGGCTGACAAGGTCTCTAAGCACTGCAGAATTCATTTGGCTGCTTCTGTCTTGTCACATCCTCAATAAACACCAATGACCCAGTGCCACTGGAAGCCATGCATGCCCATGCCATCACACTGCCTCCACCATGTTTTACAGAGGACGTTGTGTGCTTTGGATCAGGTGTTGTTCCAAGCCTTCGCCACACTTTTCTTCTCGTCATTCTGGTACAGATTAATGTTGGTATCATCTGTCCAAAGAATGCTTTTCCAGAACTGGTCTGGCTTTTTAAGATATTTTTGGCGAAGTCTAATGTGGCTTATCTATTCCTCAGGCTTATGAATGGTTTGCAACTTGTGGTGCTCTCGTGTGGTCTTCTCTTGATTGTAGAATTTGACCATGATACGCCCACCTCCTGGAGAGTGCCCTTCACTTGTCTGGATGTTGTGAATGGGTTTTTCTTTACCATAGAGAGGATCCTGCAAACATCCACCACTGTTGTCTTCCGTGGACGTCCAGGCCTTTTTATGTTGCAGAGTTCACCAGTGCGTTCTTCTTTCCTCAGAATGTACCAAACTGTTGATTTGGCCACTCCTAATGTTGCTGCTATCTCTGATGGATTTGGTTTTATTTTTGAAGCCTTTCAATGGCCTGTTTCACTTGCATGGACAGCTCCTTTGAATGCATGATGTAGGTTCACAGCAATAGATTGCAAATGCAAATACCACACTTAGAAACAACTCCAGACCTTTTACCTGCTTAACCAATTGCCGATCGCCTGCCGTGGATTGACGGCGGCAACATGGTTCGATATTGCATACCACCGGCGGCTGCAAGATTGCGGATTGTGAGCTCGTCGCCGGAGGCGCACGCACGGTGTAGCGGGAGACTCAATGTGCGCCAGCTACCCGCGATCGCTCCCCCGCAGTGACAGAAAGGGGGTCCGTGTGTGTGTGTGTCAACACACAAATCTCTGTCCTGGCGGGGGGGGGGGGGGGGATGGGAAGGAGTGTGATTGTATGCTTCGTGTATATGGGAGCAACGATCACTCTCCTCCCCCAGTCAGCCCAGCCCCCACACAGTTAGTTAGTTAGTAAGACATTCCAGTTAACCCTTTGATCGCCCCCTAGTGTTAACTCCTTCCCTGCCAGTGACATTTACACAGTAATCAGTGCCTTTTCATAGCATTGATCGCTGTATAAATGCCAATGGTACCAAAAAAGTGTCAAGTGTACGACATGTCCACTGCAATGTCGCAGTACCGCTAAAAATCCCAGATCAGCACCATTACTAGTAAAAATTTAAAAAACCCATAAATGAATTCTCATAGTTTGTAAACGCGGCAACTTCTGTGCAACAATCATTAAAACGCTGATTGCGATTTTTTACCAAAAATATGAGACAGAATATATATCGGCCTAAACTGATGAATAAATTTGGATTTTGGATATGTATTTTAGTAAAAAGCAAGAAATATTGGGTTTTTCAAAATTGCAGCTCTTTTTTTTTGGTTTTAGAGCTGATCAGAAGTAACGCAAAGGTGATCAAATACCACCAACAGAAAGCTCTATTTGTGCAGGGGAAAAAAAAGGGGGGCGGCAATTTCGTTTGGGCAGTGTCGCACGGCCGTGCAGTTGTCAGTTAAAGTGGCACAGTGCCGAATTGCAAAAAAAATGCTCTTGTCATGAAGGGGAAATCCTTCCAGGGCTGAAGTGGTTAATTGATGAAGAAATAGCGGAGTAGCCCACATCTGGCCATGACACAGCTTTTGATTTAATTGCCCAATTACTTTTGGTTCCTTGAAAAAAGGAGGGATGGCTATTAGAGCTGTAATAATTCCTAAATCCCTCATCCGATTTGGATGTACATACCCTCAAATTAAACCAGAGGGTGTGCACTTTCAGGCCATATCCATTATAGAACTATAGCTTGGATAGGTTTTGGTAAATACCTGAGAAAAAAAAAAAAGGGATTTTTTGTATAACTTACCGTAAAATCCTTCACTGAAGGATTTCACTGACAGACGCAGCCTTCTTATGACACATGGGGTTATGATCATCCTACTAGGAGTAGACTAGGCAAAACAAACAAAGCATAGGTTGGCCCCTCCCAGGGGGCCGTCCTCACCTTAGCATATAATCCCCATGCTCTGTACAGCACATCAGTTCGTAACAAGCCGCACAAAACCAACGCAGAGGGGTGGGTGCTGCGTCTGTCAGTGAACTCAGGGAAAAGGATTTTACGGCAAGTTATACAAAAAATCCTTTTCTCTTCCGTTCACTGACAGACGCAGCCTTCTTATGACACATGGGGACACCCCAAAGCTGTGCCAAACCATAACAACTGTACCCAACAGAAAAACGCCCTCTCAGGCGGCGCTAACCGCGCCTATACTGCCGCTTGTAATACTTTACGGCCAAAAGCAGCATCCGAGGATGCCGAAACATCAATTTTGTAAAACTTAGTAAACGTGTGCACTGAGGCCCAAGTAGCTGCCTTGCACACCTGAGACACCGAGGCATGGTGTCTAAACACCCAGGAAGTACTAACCGCCCTGGTGGAATACGCCGTGACCGGAAACGGGGGAACCTTGCCCCGAATCTCATATGCACGAGTCACGGTCTTCCGTATCCAACTTGATACGGTAGCTGACGAGGCCGCCATGCCTTTTGCGTGACCCTTCCGTCAGCAAAAATAAAGAATCAGACTTCCGAAAAGAAGCTGTAGAACTTAAATACACCCACAAAGCCCTCACCACATCCAAAGAATGCAGCTCAACTTCTTTGGGATGTGACGGGTGCGGGCACAATGAGGGAAGAACAATATCCTCATTTAAATGAAAGGAAGAGACCACCTTCGGCAGAAACGAAGGGGAAGGTCGCAAAACTGCCTTGTCCTTATGGAGGACCAAGTAAGGTGACTTGCAGGATAATGCTGCTAACTCCGACACCCGCCTGGCGGATGTGATAGCCACCAGAAAGGCCACCTTCTGCGACAACAACTGTAAGGGAATGTCCCTAATCCTTTCATATGGCGGCTTCTGCAACACAGAAAGCACCAAATTCAAATCCCACGGTGCCAAAGGCGACCGTATCCGGAGAGCCACATGACATACTCCCTGTACAAATGTACGGATCAATGAATGAGACGCCAAGGGCCGTTGAAAAAGAACCGCCAGGGCCGAAATCTGCCCCTTAAGCGTACTTAACGCCAGGTTCTTGTCCAGTCCTTGCTGCAGAAATGACAGTACTCTGGACACTCTATAAGAGCGGGGGTTCCAAACCCCTGCCTCGCACCAGGTAATATAGGCCTTCCAGGTCCTATCATAAATCTTATGTGAGGAACCCTTACGTACTTTAATCATAGTAGGGATTACGGAGTCAGAGACACCCCTATCCCTCAATACCTGGGACTCAATAGCCAAGCCATCGAAGCCAGCGAGGGTAAAGCATGGTGCCAGATGGGCCCGAGACAGTAGGTCCCCGCGAAGTGGAAGACGCCGAAGGCTCGGAGCCGCCTCCGCGGCTGTTGCTGTGCTTCTTGTTCCACCCTGATGGTTTACCTACGCCACCTCCGAGGCATAGGCCGACTGAACCAGAACAGGGCGGCCTCGCAGCCTTTCTGTCCAACGGGACAGGCAAAGCCTGATCGCTCTCAGTACCGGTACCTATCTCGACCAATTGAGGAGAGGAAAGCTTTCCCCCCCTTTTAGGGCCGGAACCTGAACCCACCAAACCAAGGGTTCCCGGGACTGACGCTCTGACCTGATCGGCCTGTCCCGGGATAGGGGAGATTTGTCCCACCGCGACAAAATTGCCCTCCGCAGGAGCAGAGTGTGCCTCTGGGCGTAAGGTATAGCTTTGCAAGTCGACACCCTGAACCCCAAACACCCGTATACAGAACCTTAAGGAGAACCACTGGTGCGATCACAGGGTTCGCCCTGCCTGAAGCGGTAGAAGCTTGCTCGGTGTTAGAAACACCCCTGCCTGTACTGTGTCCGGAATCAGACCCGGGTACTCCAGCAGGCAAGGCAGCGTTAATGATGACTTCTGTCCGCTGAGCGCCCGACCGGCGCCTAGAAGCGCCTCTCGACGCTCCTGCGGGAGCCTCAAGTTTGAGGGGGGGGGGGGGCGGGGAAGGACTTTTCTGGGGGCAGAGACTGCAACCCCCAGAAACCGGCCCCCCACCCGTGAGGCGGGTGGGGGCAACCCATCATGCGGAGGCAGACTTGTCCTCCGCTTTTTCGGACTTACGCTGCCTCTTGCTGTGGCCCGTGAACGCCTTCCCGGCCTTGCCTGCTGGGCCGGGCGCCCGAAAAAACTTCTTCTGACCTGAAGAGACAGGACCCTGCCTACGACGATAATCTCGTCACTTCGGCTCTGGAAGGAAAGTACTCTTCCCTCCCGTGAAATCCTTAATAATTTTATCGAACTGTGGGCCAAACAGACGCCCTCCCTGAAAGGGCAAATCTGCAAGAGCTTTCTTTGAAGCCTGGTCACCCGACCAGGAGCGGAGCCACAGCACCCGCCTGATAACAACTGAAAAAACAGACATTTTTGACAATATGGGGAGAAGATCCAAAAGCAGCATGGCATATGTAGCGGAGACCTTCTTCCAAATGTTGCACCCGCTGTACTTCAGCCTGTGCACCTTCACTAGACAAACTAGTGCGCAGTGCGGCAGCGTGCTCACAAAGAGACTGTGGTGCCATAGCAGTTGCTAGCGCCGGCCGCATGGCTGACCAAGCCATCAAGAATAGTGCTTTAGACACTGTCTCTGTGCGGCGATCGCCCGCCTCCTTAAAGGATGGAGACCCCTCCAAGGGGATGGTGGTTGCCTTATTCACACGAGTCACAGCAGGGTCCACCGCCGGAGAAGCTCATCTCTTAGTAAAGCTCTCCTGAAAGGGGTAGCGAACAGCAAAGCTTTTAGGCAAAGCCAAGGAACTTGGTGGCCTATGCCATTCCTTGAACACTGCCTGTTCAAACACCTGATCATAAAGGATAAGCCCTAGGGGACCTAGAGGGTCCAAGCGGTCCACACACATATGCGGACTCATGCGACTCCCCTGTTTGGTCCAGTCGCATAGTCGCGAATATCAGTGATCAGTGCTCCCACTATCGCTTTATCCCGCAAACAAGGAGCTTCCTAATCCTCTTAGCCCTCTGAGGGCGGCACACCCTCTGAAAGATCCACAGGTGTGACCACTGAGGCGCTTTCTAGATCTGAATGCTCCCCTGAGGAAAGGGGGGGGGGTGCTTCTGGGGGCCCCTCAGAACGGGCACCCCTGCCCGGGGAAAGAACTCCCCAAACAGCCCCCTCAGCTGTTCCAAGGACACTAATGTTCCTGGGGTGGACTGTAGATCTGCAGGTACCCCTGCCATAGAATTGCCGGCCTCTGACATCTCAGCTTTCCGGCACCCCCACTGTGTGACCACCGCCTCTACCCCACCAATCAACCAGGGAGACCCGGGAGGATTGCACCCACCGCTACCAGCACCCAGGAAGCGCCAGCTATACTTGCTGTTTGATGCCTCAGCACTCCAACCGGAAGAGCAATGCCCACAAACTACTGCAGGCCAGGAGCTTGTTACTGTGTGTCAGCCACGCTGTCCAAGCGCAAATCGGAAGCCCACTTCCATTTTTAAGCACTTCCTGCACAAGGACTGCAATTCTCCCAAACGACCACTGGGGGCCACCAGAGAGCCGGCTGGAAACCGCATAGTTATCAAACTATGTAAGACCAAGTACGGGGACCTACAGGACAGAGCCGCCAGCTCAGACACCTGCCTAGCGGATGTTATCGCCACCAGAAAGGCCACTTTCTGCGAGAGCAGCTGCAGGAAAATTTCCCTGATATTTTCGAAAGGCGGCTTCTGAAGCACTGAAAAAGGACCAGATTAAAGGTCCCAAGGCGCCAAAGGCGACCGTACCTGGGGAGCGACATGACGAACCCCCTGGAAAAAAAGGTATGGATCAAGGAATACGTCGCCAAGAGACGCTGAAAAAGAATGGTCAGGGCAGAAACCCGCCCTATAAGCGTGCTCAATGCCAACTTGTGATCTAGGCCTTGCTGAAGGCAGTCCAGCACCTGAGCCACCGAAAAAGAACGGGGGTTCCATTACCCCACCTCGCACCAGGCAATGCAAGCCTTTCAGGTGCGGTGATAGATCTTACGCGAAGTGGCCTTACGCGCCTTGAGCATAGTGGGAGTGACAGACTCAGAGAGTCCCCTATATTTTAACACCTGGGACTCAATATCGAGGCCATTGAAGCCAGCGAGGGTAAAGCAGGGTGCAAGATGGGTCCCTGTGAAAGTAGGTCCTTGCGAAGTGGGAGCCGCCAGGGAACATCGACCACCATCCACACCACGTCGGTGTACCAAGGACACCGAGGCCAATCTGGCGCTACCAGAATGGCTGAAATCCCTTCCGCCTCTATCCTGTGCAGCAGGCGTGGGAGAAGCAGAAGTGGAGGGAAGGCATAGAGCAATCGGTACCGAGACCACGGAGCCACCAGGGCATCCGCCGCGTCTGCCAGCGTATCCCTTGTTCTGCTCACGAAGGTCTGCACCTTCCAGTTGAGCCGGGACGTCAGGAGGTCCACGTCTGGTGTACCCCACCTTTGACAAATCTGGCGGAACACCTCCGGGTGCAGGGACCACTCTCCCTGATCCAGCCTCTGGCGATTGAGGTAGTCTGCCTGCCAATTCTCAACGCCCGGGATGTGAGCGGTGGAGATTGCCGGCGCGTGAAGCTCTGCCTACCGCAGAATGTGGGCTACTTCTGACGCGCTTCTCGTTCTGCCCTGATGGTTCATGTAAGCCACACTTAGTCGCTTGACTGGACCTGAACAGGACGCCCGTGCAACCTCCCCGACCAGTGGGAGGCAAAGCCTGATTGCTTGAAGTTCCAGCACATTGATCAGGAGACTGGACTCTTCTGGAGACCAGCGGCCCTGGGTCAACAACCGCCCCAGTACCCCCCCCCCGGCATCCGTCGTGACCACCGCCCAGTCCACGGGAAGGAACGTCTTCCCCAGCCCCAAGGCCGGGGCCCGCAGCCACCAGGCGAGGGAACCTCGAATCCGGTGATCCAACCTTATCACCCGATCCAGGGATAGCGGAGACTTGTCCCACCGCAGCAGGATTGCCAGCTGCAGGGACTGGGTGTGACTCTGGGCATAGGGCACCGCCTCGAAGGTAGAGACCATCAGCCCCAACACCCTCATGCTAAATCTGAGAGAGGACCACTGCTGGGACAGCAGGGCCCACACCGCAACTTGGAGCGTCAAGACCTTGGTGGCAGGAAGAAACACCTTCGCCCACTCCGTGTCCAGGACCAAGCCCAGATAATCCAACTGGCGCGACAGAGTCAGTACCGACTTCGGAAGGTTGATCACCCAGCCAAAGTCCCGCAGGAAACTGAGGGTAATGTCCACACGGTCCTTCAAGGCTGAGGCCGACTCCGCCCGCAGGAGGAGGTCGTCAAGATATGCCACCACTGCTATGCCCCTCAGCTGCAGCAGAGCCAGCACTGGGGCTAGGAGCTTGGTGAAGACCCGTGGGGCTGAGGCCAGACCGAACGGAAGGGCCACAAACTGATAGTGGAGACCCCCTACCGCAAAGCGCAGAAAGCGCTGGTGGCGCACACATATGGGGACGTGCAGATATGCATCCTTGATGTCCAAAGAGGCCAAGAAGTCTCCCTGACAAGGCGCCGCCACCACAGAGTGGACAGATTCCATTCCGAATTTCCGCGCTCTCACAAAGAAGTTGAGAGCCTTCAGGTCCAAGACAGGCCTGACCCCATCTTTTTTTGGAACCACAAAAAGATTTGAATAAAAAACGCAGGCTGAGAGACCTTGTTCGAAGCACGTGGCGCACGAAAAAAAAACCTCTTTTGAGTAGGGAAGGAAGGGCCCGCCCTGCGCCGGAGCTCCTTGCCCCTTCTAGGCTCAGGGAGGAATGTACTCTTCCCCCCCAGAATAATACCTGATGATCTCATCCAGGGAAGCCCCAAAGAGACGATCATCTTCAAACTGCAGGTCCGTCAGGCCCTTCTTTGACGCCTGGTCTCCTGACCAACATCCAAGCCACAGCAGACGTCTTATGACGATTGCAAACATGGACAGTTTTGACAGCATGGAAGCCATGTCGAGGGCCACATCACAGAGGTACTTAAGGCCCTGAATCAGCTGGTCCGCCATCTGCAAAGGTTCCGGAGGGGCCTGGAGATCTTCCAAAGCCCAATCCACGATGGCCGCCCATTCCGTAAGCGCCTGTGCCATCAGCGCCGGCCGCATTGCCGACCCCGCGACCAGGAACATTGCCTTGGACAGGGCCTCAGTCCTCCTATCGGCCGGATCCTTGGATGGAGAGCCCTTCATCGGAATAGTGGTTGCTTTGTTCAGGCGAGCCACAGGCGGGTCCACCATTGGGGACTTCCACTTCTGCAACAGGGTATCCTCAAAGGGATAACGCACAGTAAAACGTTTAGACATGGCGAATGAACCCTGAGGTCTTTGCCACTCCTTGTAAACAAACTGATCAAAGTACGACAAATAAGGGAATACCTTAGGCGTACGGGCCAGCCTATGCGACCCAAAAGCATACGGCACCCCGTGTCGCAGCCGGTCCCAGCTTCAGCGTTTCACGGACCGCTGAGACCAATGAGCCCACAAGAGCCTGTTCACGAGCTGCGGTGGCCCCCCGAGGGCTCATCTTCATCAGAGGGGCCCCCGAGCTCGCCTTCCGACAGCTCCAGGGGGGTTCCCGACACCACGGAGCCCCCCCTCAGGCTGCGAGTCCTCACCAGAGGACGGGGAGGGGGTGGCCGTTTTCTCGCCACCCCACAGTCACGGATCGCTCCACCCAGGAGAAAAATCCCTCCAGGATGGCCGTCAATCTGTCCATCGGAACCACAGGTCCCAGCGCTCCCTGGACCCCACCGGAGACACCTGGCTGAGAAGCACCTGCTTCGGCCGCTATTGCCCGCACCCCGGAAGACACCCACCAGCCAAACCGGACTGTGCGTCCCACACCACCCCTCAAGCGGTCACACTAGGGCCCCAAAGGCTCCCAGGACTCACCCCACCGACCCGGGTGCTGCTGCTAGCGCTGCTGTAGCTGCCTGTAACCACCACTGCCGCTGCTCTGCATCCCCCCCGTGTAGGAAAGGCTCTTCCGGCCTGATCCGGCGCCAAGAGAAACAG
The DNA here is from genome assembly GCA_018402905.1 of Glandirana rugosa. Lineage (NCBI taxonomy): Eukaryota > Metazoa > Chordata > Amphibia > Anura > Ranidae > Glandirana > Glandirana rugosa. Next base: position 132,382 of record BLSH010281356.1, on the reverse strand, counting down.
GACCGCCCACTCCAGCCAGCGAATCTAAGGCCAAGATACAGCGGACCACGCCAAAATGGCTGCCGTATGCACTAGAGGCCAAACACAGTGGCCGGCTTCCGCAAAATGGTGGCCGCAATACACACGCAGCCGGCTACAGGAAAATGGCAGCAGTGCACAACACGTGGCCGGCTACAGGAAAATGGCAGCCGTGACTAACATGCCGATCGCCCGCAGCCCATCCAGGGGAACACAGCCAGGCAGGGAGATGCTACAGCCCGGGGGGGGGGGGGGAGGGGCAATACTAGAGGGTAGGCAGGTTCAGCCACCTACACCCGCGGAAGGGGAACGCGTACTCACCACTCTGGACGAGCGCAGCAGGTAGCCACCCGAGGCAGACCTGCCACCCCGCCGGTCCGGGGGGAGATGCCAGCCACGCATCACCTGTAATGCGGACCCCGGTCCTAGGTGTGCTGGCGGGACGTTTAACCTCCCGGCCGCCCTGCACGGAACGAGGCCCGATGCGGCTGACCCCGCATGCAGCTAAGGGTCGGCTCGCATCCGTCGGCCACGCTGGGGAGACTCCCTGGATCTAGGATATCCAGCCTGTCACCCAGCCAGCTACTTGATGATTGCATTCTTCATCAGAAATCTTGAGAAAAAAAAAAAAAAAAGGAAAAGAACGGGGATCCGCAGATCCCAGCAGGGAGCCAGGTCCTACTCCTTGCACTAGGCAGAAAAAAAAAACTGAGTTGCTGAGCACGGCAGGAGGGGTTATGCCAAGTGAGGACTGCCCCCTGGGAGGGGCTGTGTCTACTTTGAGCTGAACTACGTTCTGCCTAGTCCACTCCTAGTGAAAGGTGCATAAACCCACATGTCAAAAATAGAGGCTGCGTCCGTCAATGAACGATTGAGGAAAAAAAAAAAAAATTAAAAATTGTGCCTGTGTCCAAATATATATGGACCCAACTGTATGTCTAACTCATTAGGGGGCCATGTCAGAGAGACCACTGCTTCAATGTAAAGAGCAAGAGTCCTTTTCTGCAGCATGCTGGAAGGGGGCATGCTTTTCTACTTGAGCCACTTTCCAATCAGATGCAGCCACAGTAGGAGATTGGTCAATCCACGCTGTATGGTGTGGATGATTGACCCTATTCGATTTTTTTTCTGTTCAATCTGCAGGCTGAAAGGAAAAAAAATTGTGTATATATATATATATATATCCAGCTTTAAGATGTAGCAGTCCCAAGATATATCTATTACAAATAAACACAACATTCAATATGCATGTCAGGGACAGTTTCCCAGGCCAGCACAGAAATACTACCATCAGCTACCACAATTTGTGATTTTGTTAGATCTTCCCAAGATATACATTTCCTGGCTAAAAAAAAACATGAAAGCATTAAACTAAGGAGAAAAAAAAACAAACCACAACAAAAAGACACACACGACTGAAGCCTACCGAGAATGAAAGGACCTGCCCTCTTTGCATTACTTCCCGAGATACCGGTGCAGAGTGCCTTGGATCTGGCAGAGGTCTCTCCAGAATCCCTTTCAGATGCTCTCCTCTTCATCCTCTATCTGGAAAAGGAAAGTGAGAGAAAACGGATGCATGGGGTGAAACGCTGCTTATTCATTTGCTCACATGCGTGCCTTTTCCCCTTCAACATAGTTTCTCCTCCTACAGATTTTACAGTCTGTTCCTAAACAGATACTTCTCCATCTGCTTTCACCAGCACATGCACTGAATACTGTACAAGAAAAATAAAAAATAAAAAATAAAAGGGATAGGTCATCTGAGTTTTTTAACTCGTTGCTTCATTCATACAAGTCAAATATTGAAGTAAAATGATGAAATCTTTTCAGCAGAAGAACAATGTCCAGTAGCCCCTGTCTCTCCATGAGTTGTCCACCAAAGTGCAAAATGCAACAGCCCACCATACAGTCAATAGGATCAGAGTTCAATTTTCTTTGATAACTGGAGTCCTGGCAGATTTATCATCAAGATGTTAAAAAAGGACACCATCACCACATTCAAAACACTTATCAAGCTATACAAAATGTAGGGTGCACAAACAAGCAAATTGTACACAAATACTACTGTACTGAAATATCAGAACAGAGAGACTAATTTCCCAGCAATTCTTTGATCAGCTCCTAACTTGACAAAAGAGGAAAAGCTACCCCTGTACAAACTGTCTACAAAAGCAACACTGCTACAGGACGGCACACCTTCTTCAAATATGACCAGAGTTAATACCTGACAGAAAGTGATGACATTATTACATAACCACACTTGTTTTATTACGTACTAAAATTTATGATAATGTGACCTGCTGCTATCAAGAGCATTTGCCATGGAGGACAAGATAACCTGCTCATTAGAAAACTGCAGTGTGCGCTGACTCACATATGTTGCATCACAAGAGCCGCTGTGCTAACACGCAAGATAAATGCTCTATAACAGCCTGAAGAAAACAACTCATTCTTACAAAACAGCAGATGTTACATTTCATAAATAAGGTATAAATAGGTAGGATTTCTGTATATATGAAAGCATTGTGTTACCTTTAGCGCTCCCAAACTCTTGCAATGGGTTCTAAAGTACACTATTGCATCAAAGTATTTGAGAAGGTTGACTTTGCACTAGTTCCGGTGTAAAAAGGTTTGCCCAACTGCAGCAGGTATATACTTTACAATACTATTCATGTTCTATGAAAGTTAAACTAGGAAAAAAAATGCAAGTTGTGCCCATAAAAGGAAAAGCTAAAACTACAATAAAAACTATGCAAACCAACCCTCTTTTCAAAACAGATCATTCCCCTGCTTTCTGTACTGGTGCACTGAAGACAGGAGGAAACAGGTTTAGAAGACCCAAGAAAAAAAAAAAATAATAAATAAAAAAAGGACTTTCCAGAAAAAAAAAAGGCTTGTTAACTGTCCTCTCACTGCAAGCCTAAAAGGCTTTAATACTGCCTTTATGAGCAAAGGAAAAAAAAAAAAACCAAAAAGAAACACACACACACACACACACACACACACACACACAGCTCCAAATGCTGCAAAACAATGAACTAGGCCTCAAATTTTTCCAGAAGTATGCATACAATGGAAAACAACCTACCAGCTTTCACATGCAAGACATTATGCGAAGCAACATGACACCGATTAAAACAGCATGCCTTGGTTACAGCAGCAGAAAGTCACTTACTATTTCTTCTGACATGCATTCTTTCCATACAAGCCAACATCTAGGCAGGTCCAAAGCAACATGCTGAATATCCCCTAAAATACTACCCTTCCAAATATAAAACCTAAAAATCCTCTACTGCCGACCTGTGAGCCGCACACAAACTGTTTACACTTTCTGTGAAATTCTTTACATGTACTCCCACTTTAACCACTTCAGCCCCAGAAGGATTTCCCATGTTAGGACCAGAGCACTTTTTGCGATTCGGCACTGTGTTGCACTGACAATTGCGCGGTTGTGCGACTTTGTACTCAAACGAAACTTGCTTCTTTTTTTCCCACAAATAGAGCTTTCTTTTGGTGGTATTTGATCAACGCTATAAACAATTTTGCAAAAAAAAAATAATAATAATAATAATAATAATAATAATAATAATAATAATGATAGATAGATAGATGTATATATTTTTTTTTTACTTTTTGCAAAAATACAAATCAAAATCTCAAATCGGCGTATATTGATTGGCTTGCACAAAAGTTGCCACATTTACAATCCATGAGAATTCATTTTTGGCGTTACCATTTTTTTTACTAGTAATGGCGGAGATCTGCGATTATCGGGACTGCAAAATTGGGGCGGACATTTTTGACACTTTTTTGGGACCAATGACATTTATATATCAGAAATTTAAATATCCACCAATTACTGTATAAATGCCATTGGCAGTGAAGGGGTTAACCTGCGGGGGGAGATGTAGGGGTTAACTGTTCCCTAGGCATGTTCTAACTGTGAGGGGGCTGGACTGCCATGGGCATAAGAGATCTAACTGATCCCAGTTCAGAGATCAGTAGATCTTTTAAATGCCCACTGACAGAGCAGGGAACCGCTGTGTTTACATCGGCGGTTCCCCGTTCTTCCTATCTGCCAGGCAATCGCAGCTCATCGGCGGAGATAGAGTTCGCCCGAGCCACATTCCTGCAGAGTGTGGCGGGCACTAGAGCGCACCGCCGCCCGCTACAGCGCATGCCGCCGTTTATAGACGGGGATTCACGGGACACTGCCACTCTGCAGCAGTAAACGTACACGAGCTGGTCGGGAACCGGCTAACAGTTTTTACTGATTTTAATGACAAAAAATTTTTTATATATATATATATGGTTTATTTGCACATGATCAGCACGGGGCCAATCAGCACTGTCCAGACAAAGGATCAGGGAAAAAATGAAGACTCCTCCTACAAGCTTTAGTAGAAACTGGTAGAAGTCACAAGACTGCAATTTACTGCTGATGAGAAAAGGTATTTAGCAGTTTATATTTGCTAAAACTATTGCATTTCCATGTTCTGTGTACTGTGGGAGACCAGATATAGTGAATGCAGGGTCCTGGGTTTAGTAACACTTTAACCACTTCCTGCCTGGCCTATAGACAAATGACGGCCGGGCGGTGGTTCCGTTATCCTGACTGGACGTCCATTGACGTCTTTCAGGATAGCCCTCGATTGCGCGTCCCTGGGGTGCGCATCGTGGCGATCAGTGGAGCGGTGTGTCAGTTTTTATCACAGCTCTTAACCACATTATCAGCCGTGACCAATCACGGCTGGTCACAGTGTAAACAGGAAGACGATCGGCGGTTCTCCTTGCGGGGGGGGGGGGGGTCTGCGCTCTGTTTATCAGCGGATCGCCACCCAGGACCACCAGGGAGCCCACAAGGACCACCAAGGAGCAGATCCTAGACCACTAGGTAAGGGGCACAATGCCCAACAAGAATGCCAAATTCAGATGCCACCCAGGACCACCAGGGAATGGCAACCTGATTTGGTTGCCACCCACCAGTGCCACCTATCAGTGCCCATCACTGATGGAGTTAATCTACTTATTTACAAAGTTTTGTGAGAGAATAAAAAAATAAAAAAAACGCAGAGATCATCAAATACCACCACAAGAAAGCTCTATTTGTGGGAGCAAATTAACATTTTTTGTTTGGGTACAATGTAACATGACCGCGCAATTGTCATTCAAAATGCGACAGCGATGAAAGCTGAAAATTGGTATACAACCGCATTAGGCTTTAAAGTATATCCCTCTATAGTGTGTACTAATCTCAATTAAGAGCACCAAGTGTAATTTCAGTCTGCTGCTTCATTCCTCCGCTATCAACATGAATCACTTCTGACAAGTTCTCCTGACACCAAGAGAAAAATGGTGACAGGGAGGGAGCTCCAGCTGAATAACAGCCTCAGCTCTGTTTCTGTGAGCTGTGTGAAGGGAAGGGTGTCCCTTACCTCCAATCAGCACTCAGAGCGCTACTGACTGAGTAACTTCAGCTCCCTACCCCCTGCTTTCCAAACTCTCAGACAAGCTTCATAATTCAGCACTTTGAACAGATATAAAGAAGAGAGGGCTGCAGATAAACAGATACAACCTATGTAGGAGGATTTTTTCATCTGTATCACTTGAGGCCAGTCACTTCACTGGGTCAGTTTAAAAAAAGACACTAAACTGTAGGTTTAAGAAAAAAAAAAAAAAAAAAAATTGCCAAATTGTTCTTTGTGCTGCTGTGATCAGACTACCCGTTAATGGTGGCTACGTTCGTACTTCATCGTCCCACCGTATGCAAGAATGTAATCATCCTCTTGTTCACTCCTGAGATTATGGGATGTGTAGTATGCATAGAAGACTGCAAATGCTTGCAATGAACGTGTACGGCTTGTACCAAGCAAACAGAAGAGGCTCAGAAGCTCAGGGAGGACATTACAAGGAAGCTGAAGGTGACTAATTTAGTGGAGCTCTTAAATGGGCAAAGTAACTTTAGAGGAAAAAAAAAAAAAAAAAACTTACAAAAACAGAAGAATCTGGGAGCTGCCAATGCCGATAACCTCATGAAAATGCAATAAACATGGCTGCTTGGCAGGCGCACTGGTTTCAATGCTTTTATTAACCACTTCCAGCCCAAGCCAATTCTGGCACTCTTCTACATGTAAAAATCATCAGGTTTACTTAAAACCACATACATACATACTTTAGCAGAGACACTAGGTAATAAAATGGCAGTCGTTGCAACTTTTTATGTCACACGGTATTTACGCAGAAATTTTTAAACACGTTTTTAAAGAAAAAAAAAAAAAAAACCAAAACCCACACACTAAAGTTAGCCTGATTTTTTTAATAGAATGTCAAAGATGTTACGCCGAGTAAATAGATTCTCAACGTCACACTTTTAGAATGGCGCCAAACTTTCGTATTAAAAAAGCTCCTTAGGCGATACTCTAAAAAAATTTTTTACAGGTTACCTGCTTAAAACTACAGAAGAGGTCTAGAATTATTACTCTCGCTGTAATGTCCACAGCGATAGCTCACAGGTGTTACATACACGGGCATGACATATGTATGCGGTCTCATTTTTTCTTTATTATGGTTTTATTATTACACTTTCCCCTTTAAATTTTATTTTTTTTTTTTTTTGTCACTTGGAGCCCTTTCACACTTGGGCAGTGGAAGCGGCAGCAGTAAAGCGCTGTTTTAGCGGCGTTTTGAAGCCGATATTCAGAGGCAGTGGGGCACTTAACCTCCAAGAACAGGTTATGAGCGATATCGCACGTCGCTTCCGAAGCGCTGGCCATTTCAATGGCAGGGGCGGTGTATACATCGCTCTCGCACCGCCACAAAGATGCTGTTTGCGGGACTTTTTTCCCTATCCTGCAAGCGCACCTTCCCAGTGCGAAGGCACCCAGGCTTTCACACAGGGGTGGATTGGGGGGGCATTTTTCAGGTGCTATTTTTAGCACTAAAGCACCTGAAAAATGTCCCAGTGTGAAGGGGGCCTTATTTCTATTACAAGGAATGTAAACATCGCTTGTAATAGGTGACCTCTCCTCTAGGCTAAAAAGCCTGAAAAATAAAAACAAAAAACGCAGAGGATCAAATGCCACCAAAAGAAAGCTCTGTTTGTGGGGGAAAAAAAGTTTGATTATAGCATCGCACGACTGTGCAATTGTCAGTTAAAGCGACGCAGTGCCGTATCGCAAAAAATGGCCTGGTCATTAAGGGGGGGGCAAATCCTTCCGGGGCTGAAGTGGTTAAGGTAAAAACATTTTGACTTTCAAATCATTTTAAATCACAGGAAATAAACCCCCATTGGATCTCCTGCATCTAAAGAAAAGTAAAAAACAAAAAAAGGAGAACAAAAACCCAACACAAAAAGGAAATTCCCATATTTCTTCCCTCATGTCCTTTAATGCAAGAGAACAAACAAAACTGAAACCGAGACCACTGTATTTATGGGAGCACATGAGTAAGAAAGGAAATGGGACTGTCGCCACATATTAATCACCACAACAATTCAGACAGATGTGTCATGGATTTCCAAAACAAATACATACACGCTCAGATTTTCAATAACCATCACCTGACGGCCAGGGACATGCAGTTCCGGGCACAACGGTTTTTCTTCTTTTTAAAAGGGCAAGCAGCAGGGTTTAGAGCCCATAGTGGCCTCTCTTGTAAAAGCAATCAGAGCCGCTAACTAGCTGCTGGATCGCTTTTACAAGCGGTGGGAAGGGATGACGCCCCCCCCCCCCCATCTCACCAGGACACCTGATCGAAAAAAAAAATTTTGCCATCTGACCATAGAGGCAGCCACAGACCGGAACAGCTGTGTCTGCCTCCAATATAGGAAACAAAGCGATGAGCATACATCCCTTGGGTGGAGCTAGTGGTGTGAGGTCAGCGCTCACGGACAGGTTGACAGCCATTGTGGCCAAGCTTAGAGTTGTTTGCTTGTTAGATCGCTACACTCTGCATGCAATACTGTTTAGAAACATTAAACTCAGTATGGCACTAGGAGTTCTCTGGCTTGTTTCTTATCCATGCATATGCGGGAGCTAGCAGGTGGAAAACACCATAGCAAGTAGCAACTGGTCAAGATAGTGAAAGAGTCAGTCCTCCAGAGGGGAATACCACCATCCACTTCCTTTAGATTGTAAGCTTCACGAGCAGGGCCCTCCTATAATGAACTGCATTGTAATTGTACGGTCCCCCTTTTTATTGTAAAGCTCTGCATAAACTGTTGGCGCTATATAAATCTTGCATAAAAAAAAAAAAAAAAAAATGCAGATGATCTCCTTATGCGAGATCCTTTAGGTCTGGCAAGTAGCCTTTTTGCACCAAGGAGCACAGTTGTGACACAGCAGCAATTTCATATATTTTTCAGCACAGACCACTTATCTGGATTTTTGATTTATTTATGAATAGATCAGCATTTATATTCACTTATGAATTTTTTTTTTTGTATTTTAAAAGGGCAAGGTTTATTATGTAAATTTATACACATGATTTGCGATTATACATTTAGCAGTGGATATATGACATTGTAAAATAGATAGGATTTGAATTTTTTTTGATTAACACATGACACTTTAAGAGAGACCATTATTTTTAAACCAGATGAGCACATCACTTCCAGTTTCCTCAGCGCCATTTTTAAAATGGAAAGCATTTGATGGCACAAAAATAAATAAATAATATTGTCCCACAAGCGAGGTATAACCGCAAACATCAAATCAAATCATGGGCAGTAATTCTAGTAGCAGACCTCCTGTGTAGATTTAAAGTGGTAAATTTTAAAGGCTTTTAAAAAGCGTTACCTATGGATAGTAACAATTACCCTGTTTGTCGCAATTGCAACGGCATGCACAAATTTTAAAAGTGTGGCATAGCGTTTGGCATGCAAGTATTTTTCCCCCAAAAAATTGCATTTGAAAAACTGCTGCCCAAATACTGCATGACATAAAAAAAAAAAAAAAAAAAAAATGCAACACCCACCAATTTATTCTCTAAGGCCTCTGCTTATATAATGTATATTAAAAATTGGAAAGCTTACTTTGCTCCAGACATTCCTAAAACCACTGCCTAATACAGAAATCTCAACCCTTCTTTTTTTCTCCATCCCGGGAAATGTATTTATTTAAATCAGGACGAGTAGATTGGGACCCCGATTTAGTCTCTTGAACAAGTAGTAAAACAAAAAAAAAAAAAAAGTTGAAACGTCTAGAATATATTTATTCACAAATAAAACACCTGGCGCAGCTTATCGTAGTTTTCAATAGCTTATTACACAAAAGTCCCCTCAGAAAACATGGTGAGCATTTATGATGCACCACTGCATACAAACCCAGCCATTCACAATAGGTACAGTCTCATTCTGCAAAACAAAAAAAAAAATTCCTATTTTAGCTAGTCCATTCTTACCAAAATCTAGGACTAGCTCCAAAAATAAAAAAAAGGCCTATAAATCCAGTAACAGGTGGCACCAACTTAAAGTGTTACTAAACCCACAACAATAAAATCTGTCTGTAGATGCAAAATAGCTTGCTTGTTATACTCACTGTGGAATTCATGGGGGTAATACTCTGCATTGTGTAAAAAGGCCCTTTGATTTTGTACGGCCAGATACTTCCTGCTTGCACTGTATAAGACCTTACTACACGCATACATGGTTGTAGGCTTCCACATGCTCTGTTCGGTCTTTTATGTGGCGTTATAGATTTCTTGTTTCAGTCGAGTCTTTCAGGTCACATGGTATTTACATCACACATATGGGCATGCATACAGATTCTAACTAACTGCTCAGACCCTCCCTCCTCCTCCATGCCCAGTAACTAAAAAAGGAAGTGGGTGACATTTCGCATCCAGAATTATGGAAGATCCGCCTCCCATAAAAGCACATGGACACAGACTATAGTGGATTTCTAAAAGGCAGCGATTCCATAAATAACACCACTGTACATGTTTTTGCAGCATCAGTTGAAGCCTGCAGCCATGCATATTGAGGTCATATATATTTCTATACTTTTGCAAACACCCCACCCCCTGTCATCCCCCTCTTCACCACACCTGAAAAACCAAAAACTTGCTGACACCCCACCCCCTGTCATCCTCACCAGACCTG
>BLSH010281356.1:104306-115654 GCA_018402905.1 Glandirana rugosa | reverse complement strand
AATCACTTTTTTTTTTTTTTTTGCTACAATTTAACCTTTATTATTCTCTTTTTTGACTGGAGGATGACCCGAGGAGTGGGAGGGCACCAGAGAGAGGGAGGACAACAGAAGCTGGAGAAACACAGGAGGACAGAGGGAGAAGTTACAAGCACCGATCCTCCTGTATAGCCTTTCAATAAAGCAACTGAAATCCGCAGGAGAGAGGAGAAGCGGCTGTCAGCTGCTTTACTGAAAGACTATACATGGGAATCGGTGCTTGTAACTCCCCCTGCTGTCGCACCGATCATCTGTGAGGCTGCCTGGCCCAATACAACTGTTATTGGATTCAAGCATCGAAGCATTTGCACGAGTACCAATACCATGCAAATACCTGCAATATTTTATGTCACATTGTATTTGCGCAGCAGTCTTTCAAATGCAATTTTTTTGGGGGAAAAAAAATACACTAATAAAAACAGTAAAGTTAGCCCAATATTTTTGTATCATGTGAAGTATGTTACTCCCTGGGAATCGTGAGAAAATCGTGATCTTTAATCTAAGCAAAAAAATGGTGATGCTCATTTTAGCCAGAATCGTGCAGCTCTAACACAGGGGAGGGATCTTCTTTTGTTCTCAGCCTCTGCTAAATATCCTAATTCCTATTTTTTTGCTGCTGTAATCCAACTTTAATTGGAGGGGGCTACAATCATTCCTCATCACTGTATATAGAAACCTAACCACACTATTGCTCGCTCCCGAGATGTGGATGTGTCTAAATTGTTTTGGAGAATAATTTCATGTCACTTTAAATCAGGGTTGCACCGATACTTTTTACTTTTTTTTTTTTTTTTTTTTTGGCAAGTACAAATACTTGTGCTCAAGTACTCGCTGATCCTGATAGCTTTACGGTGCTATTTGAGCCCATAAAAAAAAAAAATAAAAAAAAAATGAATGAGCTCAAAATCGTACTGCAAAGAATTGCATGTGATTTGAACAGGAATTTGGTGTGAGGGTATCAGTTTCAGGTATCGGAGCATTTGCACAAGTACTCGCGCAAATGCAACCTTACCTTGAAAATAGAAGAAAATCTCAATTTTGATTTCTGTTTAAAAGTTTCGTTTTTTTTTTTATTAAGAATCATACTTTCCCTAGGTTGAAGCAGCATTGGTTTGATGCTGCATCTGTCCCCCTGCTCTAAGATTGAGAAACGTGCGATCAAAGACTGCTGATCGCTCAGTTCTCATGCTCTTCACCTCCCCAGTGCGCTGGGGCGTGGAGGGAGCGGGAACAGCTGGCTCAGGCTCTCAGAGAGGCTGGTCCAGGTGCCGGTCCAGGGTGGATCCCGATCGTTGTCACGATCTTGGCCAAGCCTGGACCAGGTCTGACTTCAGCCCACTGTCTGTTGAAAAACGGGTGACAGGAGTGCAGAGTGGACTGGCTGTACTTCTCCTTTCAAGCATGAACAGGGAAATGCTTAAAAGATAATGTGCAAAAAAAAAAAAAAAAACACACACCCCTTAAAAATAGGAGGTAAAGCATTTCAGAAATGTAGGTAAAACATTTGTAAAAAATTAAAATTACAGACATTTTGCACAGTTTATGCACCACCACACATGCTACAAATCATAATTGCAATTGCAAGAAGTACCTTTGTCTGGTCAGAGAGAAGCAAACAGGCTTAGAAGACTGACCAATCAGCAAACAATCCTGGACAATATGATATAACAAAATGCATGGGAAACAACCCACATATAGTGGCAAAAAAAGTTACTGGCGGGGGTGGTCTTGGCTCACCTCTACTCGGCTGGGCTTGAGCCGGGGGCTGTCTCAGCTCCTCTTTGCTCGGGCTCAAGCAGAGGGGTGGTCTCAGCTCCTCTTTGCTCGGGCTCAAGCAGAGGGGTGGTCTCAGCTCCTCTTGGCTCGGGTATGGGGTGGACAGGCTCGAGCAGAGGGGTGTTTCTCAGCTCCTCTTGGCTTGGGCAGGCTCGAGCAGAGGGGTGGTCTCAGCTACCCTTGGCTGTGTTTGGGTAGGCTTGGCGGGGCTAGGGGTGGGCGGGCTCGAGCTGTCCTCGGGTGGGGTCGGCTAGGCTAAGGCGGTCTCAGCCGCAAATTAAAATTTGTCGTCAATCATGTTTTATAACTGTTCCCCACTGTGATTACAGTGAATGAATGGTTGAAGACTTTTTTTTATTCCCAATGAGGACCATGGGGAGTCATGTCCACAGCAGAGGAGCAGGGGGTTGTGTAATGTAAAGGGGATGTTGAGGAGCACCTCCCAAACCACCCCCCTATCTACTCTTCCTAGACGATAGGTATCGGCGACTACCAAAGGTAAAGTATCGGTACTCGTAGGCAAAAAAGTGGTATCGGTGCAACCCTATCAAAAATACTGACAAAATGTACAGAAACCGCAAAAAAAAAAATATTCACTTTTATTCCACTATATACAGAAGACATTTCGTTTTAAAGATGCTACAAGCCAGTCAGCACTTCTCAGGTATATAGGCCCAAAATCTTCAAATAATTCAGTTTATAAAGCAGAAATCAAAGCAAGCAGTTGTGTTGTTCTGCATTCCTGCTACTATATCCACTCCTTCATACAGGCGTAGGGTGGGTGCACCTGTCCCTGCGTACATGTCAAACTTGGCCGAGCGGGCAAGTCCATACAGCCACTGCATCTCCATTCACTTATGCAGGCTGCCTGCACCAAACTCCCCGCAGGACTAAAAAGTCAGTTCTTCACTGCACCTGTGTGAATGAGTCCTAAAACAGACTACTTGAACATTAGCTATGTCAGGCCTCATTCAAACTGCCATTAAAGCGGAGTTCCACCCAAAAACTCGCACTCCTCACCCCCTTACATGCCACATTTGGCATGTCATTTTTTTTTTGGGGGGGGGGGGGGGGAGGGAGTGTCCCCAGGTTTCAGAGGGACTTCCTGTCCCTCTTCCACCTTCCGCCTCCTGGCAATCTTCTGGGACACGTCACAGGTCCCAGAAGATTGCCTGGCCACTAGGGATGCGCAGCGCGGCTCGCGCATGCGCAGTGGGTGCCCGGCCGTGAAGCCGGGCCGGGTGCCCACACTAGGAATGGCGGGGCCGTCGGGAGGAGCGGGGAGCCAAGCGAGGCTTCGGGAGCAGCCGTCACTTTTTGTAGCTGCTGGACTTTTAACACAAAACAGTGTGGAACTCCGCTTTAACAGAACTGAAATTGTATGCATTTATAGGACACGTACCTGCGGTTGGCTTCAGACTGGCGAATGAGGTGAATAGGAAGCGGTGTTGAGACCTGGATGCAGCAATACTCTGCCTTGATTAGCTGTGGCTAGAAATGCCATCCCTGAACAAAAACAGTCTGCTTCCAGGGCCACTTGGATGAACTGTTACATGGGAACAGGGGCTTCACCAACCATTTGTTTGTACAGGGTAAAAACTGTCTGCAGCTGTTCGCACACACTAGGGTTGATTTACTAAAGCAGTGGTTCTCAACTCCGGTCCTCGGGACCCCCCAAAAGGCCAGGTTTGCAGGATAACTGAAATACATCACAGGTGATCTCATTAGCTGCTCAGTGATTGCAGTATTCTAGTCTGCATCTCCCCAAGGTAATACTTAAAATCTGGCCTGTTGGTGGGTCCCGAGGACCGGAGTTGAGAACCACTGTACTAAAGGCTAATCCGCTCTGCACTACAAGTGCACTGCAAATGCACTTGGAAGTGCAGTCGTTGTAGATCTGAGGGGGAAGACCTGAAATGAGGGGAATCTCTGCTGTTTTCTACCATCCAATCACGTGCAAGCCAAAATGCTGGGTTTTTTTTCCTTGCATCAGATCAGATCTACAGCAACTGCACTTCCAGTAAATAACCTTCACTGTCTACATGGGGATAGTTTCTCTGATGTCCATCTCTGAATGAAGCCTTTAGGTGCAGTCAGTATACAGTACATCCAGAAAGTATTCACAGAGCTTCACTTTTTCCACATTTTGGTATGTTACAGTGCTAGTTCACACCGGATGCAGTTCAGTGCTCTTTTTTCTGCGCTAAAAATGCATGCACAGTGTTTTCCATGTATTCCAATGGCTCTAGTTCACACCAGTGCAGTCAGTTTCTGGTGCAGAAATGTAAAGCATGCTGCATTTTTTCTGCACAGAACTGTACTGGAACATAGCAAATTGTATCAAAAACACACTGGAACATGCTCTACATTTTTTCTGCACCGGAAACTGACTGCACTGTTGTGAACTAGAGCCATTGGAATACATGGAAAACATGCATGCATTTTAGTGCAGAAAAAAACCTCACGGAACTGCATCTGGTATTCACAGCCTTTGCTCAATACTTTGTTGAAGTACCTTTGACTCCAATGACAGCCTCAAGTCTTTTGGAGTATGATGCTACAAGCTTGGCACACCTATTTTTGGGTAGTTTCTCCCATTATTTGCAGGACCTCTCCAGCCCCATCAGGTTGGATGGGGAGCATCAGTGCACAGCCATTTTTCAGATCTTTTAAGAGATGTTCAATCGGGTTCAAGTCTGGGCCACTCAAGGACATTCACATTGTCCTGTAGCCACTCCTTTGTTATCTTGGCTGTGTGCTTAGGGTTGTTGTCCTGTTGGAAGGTGAACCTTTATCCCAGTCTGAGGTCCAGATCGTTCTGGGGCAACTTTTTATCAAAGATGTCTCTGTGCATTGCTGCATTCATCTTTCCATCAATACTGAGTAGTCTCCCAGTTCCTGTCGCTATAAAAATATGCCCACAGCATGATGCTGCCACCGCCATGCTTCACTGTAGAGATGGTATTGGCCAGGTGATGAGTGGTGCCTGGTTTCCTCCAGACATGACGCTTGCCATTCAGGCCAAACTGTTCAATCTTTGTTTCATCAGACCAGAGAATTGTGTTTCTCATGGTCAGAGTCCTTCAGGTGCCTTTTGACAAACTCTAGGTGGGCAGTCATGTGCCTTTTACTGAGGAGTGGCTTCCGTCTGGCCACTCTACCATACAGGCCTGATTGGTGGAGTGCTGCAGAGATGGTTGTTCTTCTGGAAGGTTCTCCTCTCCACACACAGCGATGCTGGAGATCTGTCATCCAATCAACTGAATTTACTACAGGTGGACTCCAATCAAGTTGTAAAAACAAAGGATGATCAATGGAAAAAGGATGCACCTGATCTCAATTTTGAGTGTCATTGCAAAGGCCGTGAATACTTCTGTACGTGACTTTTTTGTTTTTTATTTTTAATAAATTTGTAAAGATTTCAATACAAACTTCTTTCACGTTGTCATTATGGTGTATTGTTTGAAGGATTTTGAGGAAAATAATGAATATAATCCATTTTGGAAAAAGGCTGTAACATCAAAATGTGGAAAAAGTGAAGTGCTGTGAATACTCTTTGGACGCACTGTAGCTGCATTCAGACCAAGTAGAGTTCTGTGGATCAAAGGTCAGTCTAAACATATGTACATGATAACTTGATCTCCGGAAACCAAGTTTGTAGGAGGCCATTGTGAATGTAGCCTAAGGGTCCCTTCCAATCCTGATAAGAAGGTTCATGAAGCCCTATTGTACAAGCAGATGTAAATGGACTTGTGTCACTTTATACCAGTGATGGTGAACCTTGGCACCCCAGATGTTTTCGAACTACCTTTCTCATGATGCTCATGCACTCTGGAACTAAATTCCCCATGATGCTCAACTACACTGCAAAAACATCTGGGGTGCCAAGGTTCACCATCCCTGGTTTACACCCACATACCTCCAGGTCCATCCAGGACTGCACCAAAGCCTAGAGCTGCACAATTAATCATAATAAAATCGCGATCTCGATTCACCCCCCCACTATCTCCATCAGGCGATTTTCAGTGCAGTTAATGGAGTCCGACTTGTGGGGCGACTCAACGCGACTTGACTGTAATAGAAGTCAATGCAAGTCTCCCGAAGTCTCCCCAGGAATCTTTTTCTAAGTCAGAGCAACTTGAGTCTCTGGGCAGTACTTTCTGCTAGAAAAGGACTTAGAACCCCCAAACATTATATATATTTTTTGTAGCAGAGACCCTAGAGAATAAGATGTCACATGGTATTTGCGCAGCGGTCTTTCAAACGCAATTTTTTTTGGAAAAATTAGTTTAAAAAAAAAAAAAAAAACTAAAAACAGTGCTGTTATACAAAAAATTGGGCTATGTAAGATGTTACGCCGCGAGAATCGTGATCTTTATTCTAAGCAAAAAAATTGTGATTCTCATTTTGGCCAGAATCGTGCAGCTCTAACAAAGGCTGATGTAAACAGACAGTGAAGTCTGCTTACTCCAAGCTGCCCAAAGAACTTACAGAGGTCAACCGAGTCCACCAGGCAGAAACCGAATGGGCACAGACGTGACATGTCTCTCATTTGGCAGCCATCAGCAGGGGAACTGCTCACAGATCTGAGCAGACTCTGCTCTATGAAAAAGGGGTATAACTGTGTATGCATTAAACGATCGGATATTACACATCGGTTTATGTTGTAAGCTCACCACACACTTTACAATCCCTGTACCAACAAGTATGTAGTAAAGGGGCCTGAATGATTGCAAATCTATTGTTTAGTTTAGGAAGGTCCTCATTCCACAAGGTTCTGGCAGAACTAGAGTCAAAGGTAGGGTACAAAAATTGTAATGTGTGGTAAGCCTTAGGACAGCTTTGGTAACAGTTGATAAACCTGCTGCACACAATCCTCCCCTCAAGAACTGTTTGTAAATTAATGGAGTGCTTTTTGGTCCACTTAAAGCTGAATTCCTCCACGTAGCAAAAAGTGAAGGCACACCGCGTTAAGTTGAACTAGGTGCATGATATCTCCTGCACTCATCTCTATTATTTACATCCGACAAGTTTATGCCTCACTCAACACTCTGGGCTGAGAGGAGAGAAACACACACAGAGAACCTATACCTGCCCCCCCCCCCCTCCCGTTGCTGCCCATTCACAGACGCCTTGGTATTTTGTGAATCTGTTCACATAATACAAAGGCTTCTGTGATTGGGCAAGTGGAGGGGAGGGGTGGGCATAGCTGCTGCAGTGACTCTACTGTTGAAGATGCAGAAACCATAAAGTCCAGCATCGGGCTCCTGGAACTACATCGATCTTCCGGAATTCTAAAAACCTGTCAGATATAAATGGAAATATGCCCAGGAGGGGTCATGCCCATAGTTGGACTTAACTCATAGTGCGCCTTCACTTTTTACAAAGGAGCTGAATTCCTGGAGTTCAACTTTAAGTCCACCTTACCATATCCAGTATATATTAGAAATAATATACAGGCAGACCCCAGGTTACAAATAAGAGAGGTTTCTGTAGGTTTATTCTCAAGTTGAATTTGTATGCAAGGTGGAACAGGTAAATTTTTTAATATGCAACTCCAAAATAAATATTTTAAAGTTTCGGATAGCATAGGGAAGGGTTAACACCCCTGTAATGTTTGCTTTGCTGCCTGTGCCCCGGGTCAGAAGATATCAACTCACTTTCTGTCCCTGTGACAATTGGATTTTGAACATTTTGGGATTCTGTGGAAACAAGGATTGGTAATAAAGCTTCAGTGGAGACACCTCTTTCCAATAATAACTCTTACCAGGAGTGGATTTCCCTTCCTAGGGGGAGATTTCCTCTCATTTCCTGTTGTCTCCCTCTGTTTGCAAGTCAGATGCAACTTGGGGACTGCCTGTATTTTTAACAGAATTTTTAGGACTGCCTGTATTTTTAAAGTAGCTTTCAAACTAAGCTCTCTAAATCTTAAAGCCAGATTCAAGGGAAAAATGATATATGCAATCCACTTTACATGATAAATTAATTGTTGGGATGATGCCCGAGACCACCAGCAGGTTTCTAATAAGAAGTGTATGTCTCACAGGCAGTGACGGGGACACCTGAAGAAGGGCCGCTCCAAGAATTAAACAGAAGAGGAGAATTCCTGGGCCAGCAGCGTCACCTGATTGAGACTTCAGGTGTTTTCTTATGGGCATTTTGTGTTTGTGTAGCGAGGGGTAGACAGGAGAGTCATTTTAATCCTGGAGAAGCGAAATAAACGATTCTGAATACTGAAAGTAAAAAATTAATCCAGTATATAGTTTTACCGATACAAGCAAGTAACAAAATGTCCTGTCTCAAACCTAAAGTGAATAGTTAAGGCCCCTTCCACACTGGGGCATCTTTCAGCGCCTGTAAAACTCCCCCCAATCCACCCCAGTGTGAAAGCCCGAGTACTTGCGCTTGCAGAACAAGGAAAAAAAAAAAAAAAAAAAAAGTCCTGCAAGCATCTTTGGGTCGGTTGCGGGAGCGGTGTATACACTGCTCCTCCACCTCCCCTGCCCATTGAAATGAATGGGCAGCATGCCGATGCTTTTAACCCCCCTTCTTAAAAGCGCCCTGCTGCCGCCTGAATAGCCAAAGCACCGCTATAATAGCGGTAAAGCGCCGCTAAAACTAGCACCCGCCACTCCAGTGTGAAAGGGCTCTTTGTGAAGCCAAAGGTTATTATAGACTACTGTATTTATTGGCCCATAACACGCACCTTAAAGTGTTACTAAACACACAACAATAAAATCTGTCTGTATATGCAGACTAGCATGCTTGTTATACTCCCTGTGGAATTTAAGGGGTTAATACTCTATTGTGTAAAAATGCTTGTTGATCCTGTATAAACAGAACCTTCCCTCCTGCAGGGTCTCTTTTGGCAAGGCCAGATAAGGCACAGTCAGAGTAGTAAGGCTGCACAAGCTCAGTTTGCTGGAGAGAATATTTCCTTGTGGAGCTGAGCTTTTCAGGTCACATGGTATTGACATCACACGTGGGCATGTATACAGATCCTAAAGGACAGCCCAGTCCCTCCCTCCTCCATGCCCAGTAACTAAAAAAAAGAAACAGTGGGTGGGATGTCACACCTTGATTCATGAATGATCCGCCTCCCATAAAAACCATGAAGCCACGGGCTGTAGTGGAAATCTCCTCCTACCTCAACACCCAGCAGTCAGACAGACCTTGCAGTTTATCACGCGACCATGGTATACAGATCAATCAAAAAGATATATAATTGCAGCATTTTAGTATAAAAAGAAGATTTATAAGCTCTGGGCACTGGGGGGTGGATTAACACTTTAATTTTAAGAGGGAAGTTTGAGGGAAAAAACAACCTTAAATTTTAAATAAAGAACTTTGAAGGAAAATAAGGGTCAGTGCATCAATGCAGCCTTATCAGTGCCCATCTGCAGCCTCACAATCTCCCATCAATGCTGCCTGATCAGTGCCAGAATTCACAGAGCCATCAGTCCTGTTTCCACTGCTGGCATTGGACCAGCTCTTATGATAGACAGAACACTGGTCCAATGCCAGTGGCGCTCGTCCTCTCCTTCTCCTCCGAGGTAACATATCAGCGTATAACATGCACCCGTGATTTGCCCCCTATTTTCAGGGCGAAAAAGTTCCGATAAATACAGTAGCTACTACTGAGAAGTTAAAGTGGAACTTTAGGGGAAAAAAATAAATAAATAAATAAAAAAAAAAAAAAGGTGGGGGGGTCAAACAAGCAGCAACTCCAGTGATTGCATGGGAGTGACATCTTGGAACGGCCTATGAAGGCGCCCAAAGATCGGTACCCGGAAGCAGACCAGCCGGAGATGTCAGCAGTCAGTTCCGCTTTAAATAGAACATACAGTTTCCATGCATCAAGAGAAAAAAGTAACATTTCAGTACATAATAGAAAAAAAAAATTGGCATATATTTAGGACTCATTCGGGCCAGTGGTCCTGAGGGTGTAAAAAGCCAGTGGTTGAGCCTTGACTTTACTGCCCATCTGAACAAGGACATGCAGCCTCCCAGGGTTGTATACATGCCACGGCTGCAATGCTTTGCAGCAAAAATTAAACCCTGGTCGTGGGCGGCTGAGCTGTACCTTCAAGTTAATGGGATTGCAGTGTGGTGGCATGTGCTTTTCGCAGGTAAAATAGGCAGCAAGGTATTGCCTCCGAGCCATTTGTCTTAGATTTTCTGTCCAATTTTCTTTAGATTTACCATAAACCATATAATATGATGTCAAAACTAAACAACACTTTCAATTTTATCCAATTAGACAGGCCTTGTACAACATAGTTAAAAAGTAAATCTAAAGAAAGTTGGACAGAAAATCTAACATGTATGGCCAGCCTAAGTGAGGCTAGGGGCTCCTTGAGCAAGGAGCAATGTATGCCTGTAACATAAGTGACCCAAATGATCCTTTGAGCCATCTGTAAGGGGAGGGGGATTCTTCCCCTTTAAAACCACCTAACATGTGGGGTGGTAAAAGGACAGGGTTTAAAGTGTTTGTAAATTCTTACATATGCCCAGTGAAGAGACTGCCCCCAGGTGATTCACAGATATGAAACAATTACCCCTACATAAATTGCACCTGTTTAACTGCGGTCTCGCCTTCTCTACATCCGTTCAAAGCGCAGAATTTATACAGCTTGTCTGAGCTTCCTGAAAGCAGGGATCGGGAGGCTGAATTTACACTCTACAGAGCTTAGCGAGTAGATCGCTGAGAGCTGATTGGAGGGGATGCCGCGAGGCAAGGGGCATCAGCCCCTCACACAGGAACAGAGCTGAGGCTGTCAATATCAGGCTGGTTGCTGGAGCTTCCTCCCGTAACCTTTTTTTCCTCTTTGTGTCAGAAGTGATTCATGCCGACAGCTGAAGTACACAGTACTAGAGGGATATGCTTTGTTCATATTTAATGCCTGTGGTTTATAACCACTTTAAAACTAACACACTGCACACAAGCATCGCTGGGCGGCCAATGCTTCTGTGCTGAAAGCACAGTCCCAGCACAGAGGCTGGGAAAGACAGCCCTTGGTCTCCACTATCGATCGCTAAGCAGGAGGACCAGCTCCCAATCATGTGACAGCCAATCAAAGTGGCCACGTGATCAGGCAATGTCAACCCTCCCTCCACATTCAGAACATTTTAAAAAGGGACAGCAGGGCAGGTGGGAAAGGGCTAGGGCTCCTTCGCACCATACAAGATTTCGCTTGGAGACATCAGTTTTCATGCATGTCAGTTAAGTCCCCTGTTCATGTTGAGGTCATGTCAGTTTTTTTCTCCTGTGCAGAAAACTGCATACATGTTGCAGATTCCTGTGCAGGAAAATAAATCTGCATGTTGTGGTGTGAACAGGGCACGTAGAAAACAATTTTTTTTTGTGCCCTTGCAGAACGCGTGCATTAACTGGCACCTCTGCACCATGGTGTGAACTAGGCCTTAATCAGTTTCACGTCAGTTTTCATGTGCGTTGCAGTGAGCTCTTTTTTTTTATGCATGTCAGTTATGTGCTCTTTTCACATCACTGTTGATTTCAGATCAGTTCCCCCCCC
>BLSH010281356.1:51217-66948 GCA_018402905.1 Glandirana rugosa | reverse complement strand
ATTTCTTTTCCTCTCCAAGTCCTCGAGTTTCCCCTGTAATGTTTCCCCGTCTCTTTGTGTCATTCTTTAATAAATTACTTTTATCTAATGTCTTGGTAATTCATCACGTCACAAAGAGTTGGAAAATGCCACTTCATGGGGACGTCCAGATTTTTTTTAAGGATTCATGGAGACAGACCTCTTTCATTAAAGACAACAAACCCACAGTATCAAACACACACACACACACACACACATATACATATATATTTACAGTCATACACAAACACTACCAAAAACAAGTACAAGTCATATTAACATACACACGTCCCGGCCGGGATGGTACCCCCCCATAGTAAAATAAAGGGGAAAGGAGCGGGGCGGCAAAGTGCCGCTCCTCTTGAACTGCCGCCTGGGACCATGGTCCCACTTGGTCCCATGGTAGGGCCGGCCCTGCACACATACAATTATACTGAACATGAACAAAAACCATCACAAACACATACTGACATTTATATATACATATACACACACACACACACACACACAAACTATGACACCCAAACAACAGAAATTACTTTCTCCAGACAGAGGTACTTAGGAATTTTTTTTAGACCTGCAGGGGTACTTCACCGTAAAAGGTTGAGAAACACTGCACTACTTAATGGTTCTGTAATCTATTTTCATTAAATAATTTCTTACTGTGTTTCTCTGCCCCTTTGTAATGTCCCCTTTGAGCTCCTGAACCTCTCCTTTTCTTTATCACTTCCTGTGTTCAAGAAAAGAACAAGCGGCGCACGGTTATGTCTACACTAAGGCTCGGTTCACACTGCAGCGATGCAGGAACCCTGCAAATCCACTGCGGGTTCCCACATCACTAGCCTCCCGGCGGCAGTTCACACTGCCCTTTGCGACCTTAACAACACCCCCTCTTCAGTTCGCATATCACAGTCCAATCTGCAAACTCACACAGGAATCGGATCGCATGGTCTGAGCCACCATGCGATCCGATTCTGACCCTGCAAACAAAAAGGGTCCTGTTTGAGTTTGATCTGATTGCGATGCAATCTCAGCCATACTATCTCTATGGCTGAGATGGCATCATAGAGAGATCGCATGTGACTCACACTGCAGTGCGGTGCGAATCACATCCGATCTCTCAGATTGGATTAGTATGAACCGAGGCATAAACAGGAATTCAGTGGAAAAAAAAAATAGGATTTTTTTTGACTTACCGTAAAATCCTTTTCTCTGAGTTCATTGAAAACGCAGCCTCTCATTCTTGACATGTGGGGTTTATGCAGCTTTCACTAGGAGTGGACTAGGCAGAACGAAGTTCAACTCAAAGCAGACACAGCCCCTCCCAGGGGCAGTCCTCACTTAGCATAACCCCTCCAGCCCTGCTTCAGCAACTCAGTTCGTAGTAAGCAGTACAAACTCAAACAAAGAGGGGTGGGTGCTGCATCTGTCAATGAACTCAGAGAAAAGGATTTTACGGTAAGTCAAAAAAAATCCTATTTTCTCAATCGTTCATTGACAGACGCAGCCTCTCATTCTTGACATGTGGGGATGTCCCAAAGCAGTGTCACAACGAGGGGTGGGCAACAAGAACAACAGTACCCAACAAAAGAGTTCTCCAGGAGGTGCCAAATACGCCTCACACCACAGACTGCAAAACTTTGCAGCCGAAAGCAGCATCAGAAGAAGCTGCAACATCAACTCTGTAAAACTTGGAAAAAGTGTGCACCGAGGTCCAAGTGGCCGCCTTGCACACCTGAGAAACCGACGCCTAGTGTCGGAAAGCCCAGGAAGTACTAATCGCCCTGATAGAGTGAGCTGTGACCAGAAAGGGGGACTCCTGGCCCCGAACAGCATACGCACGGGTCACCGTCTGACGTATCCAACGGGAAATGGTGGCCGATGAGGCCGCCATCCCCTTGCGCGGGCCATCCACCGCGACAAAAAGCGCATCGGACCTCCGAAACGAGGCCGTGGCTGCCAGATACACCCGCAAAGCCCTAAACACATCCAGGGAGCGCAAGGCAACCTCCTTAGGATGAGACGGGCGCGGACACAGCGAAGGGAGGACAATGTCCTCGTTGGTGTGAAATGAAGAGACCACCTTCAGTAAGGAGGGAGAGGGGCGCAAAACCGCCTTGTCCCTGTGCATGACCAAAACGGGGACCTACAGGACAGAGCCGCCAGCTCAGACACCCGCCTAGCGGATGTTATTGCCACCAGAAAGGCCACTTTCTGCGAGAGCAGTTGCAGGGAAATTTCCCTGATATTTTCGAAAGGCGGCTTCTGGAGCACAGAAAGGACCAGATTAAGGTCCCAAGGCGCCAAAAGCGACCGTACCTGGGGGGAGACATGACGAACCCCCTGGACAAAGGTACGAATCAGGGAATGCGTCGCCAAGGGATGCTGAAAAAGAATCGCCAGGGCAGAAATCTGCCCCTTAAGCGTGCTCAATGCCAACTTGTGATCTAGGCCTTGCTGAAGGAAGGCCAGCACCCGAGCCACCGAGAATGAATGGGGGTTCCAACCCCCCGCCTCGTACCAAGCAATGTAAGCCTTCCATGTGCGGTGATAAATCTTCCGCAAAGTGGCCTTACGTGCCTTGAGCATAGTGGGAATGACGGACTCAGAGTCCCCTATCTTTTAACACCTGGGACTCAATAGCCAGGCCGTTAAAGCCAGCAAGGGTAAAGCAGGGTGCAATATGGACCCCTGTGAGAGCAGGTCTTCGTGAAGCGGGAGCCGCCAGGGAACGTCGACCACCATCCACCCTACGTCGGCGTACCAAGGACGCCGAGGCCAATCTGGCGCTACCAAAATGGTTGGGATCCCTTCCGCCTCTACCCTGCACAGCAGGCGCGGGAGTAATGGAAGTGGAGGGAAGGCATAGAGCAGCCAGTACCGAGACCACGGAGCCACGAGGGCATCTGCCGCGTCTGCCAGCGGATCCCTTGTTCTGCTCATGAAGGCCTGCACCTTCCGGTTGAACCAGGACGCCAGGAGATCCACGTCTGTCTTGCCCCACTCCTGACAAATCTGGCGGAACACCTCTGGATGCAGGGACCACTCTCCCTATTCCAGCTTCTGGCGACTGAGATAGTCCGCCTGCCAGTTCTCTACGCCCGGGATGTGAACGGTGGAGATTGCAGGCACATGAAGCTCTGCCCACCGCAGAATGTGGGCCACTTCTGCCGCGCTTCTTGTTTCGCCCTGATGGTGCACATAAGCCACAGCCATGGTGTTGTCTGACTGGACCCGAACAGGACGCCCGTGCAGCCTCCCCGACCAGTGGGAGATGCAAACCCTGATCGCCGGCAGTTCCAGCACGTGGATCGGGAGACAGGACTCTTGCTGAGACCAGCGGCCCTGGGTCGACGACCTCCCCAGGACACCTCCCCAGCCGTATAGGCTGGCATCTGTCGTGATCACCGTCCATGGGAAGAAACTAATTCCCCCCCCCCCAAGGTCTGGGCCTGTAGCCACCAGGTGAGGGAGCTTTGAGTCCGGTGATCCAAACTGATCACCTGATCCAGGGAGAGCGGAGACTTGTCCCACCGCAGCAGGATTGCCCGCTGCAGGAGCCGGGTGTGACTCTAGGCATAAGGCACCGCCTCGAAGGAGGAGACCATCAGCCCCAACACCCGCATGCAAAATCTGAGAGAGGACCTCCGCTGAGACAGCAGGGCTCGCACCGCCCCCTGGAGTGTTAAGACCTTGGCAGCAGGGAGAAACACCTTCACCCACTCCGTATCCAGGACCAAGCCCAAGTATTCCAACCGGCGCGATGGAGCCAGCACCGACTTCGGAAGGTTGATCGCCCAGCCGAAGTCCCACTACTGCTATGCCCCTCTGCCTCAACAGAGCCAGCACCGGGGGCCAGGAGCTTGGTGAAGACCCGAGGGGCTGAGGACAGACTGAACGGGAGGGCCACAAACTGGTAGTGGAGATCCCCCACCGCAAAGCACAGGAAGCGCTGGTGGTGTACGCATATGGGCACGTGTAAATACGCATCTTTGATGTGCAGGGAGGCCAGGAGGTCTCCCTGCCGAAGAGCCGCCACCACAGAGCGTACAGATTCCATTCTGAATTTCCGTGCCCTCACAAAGAAGTTGAGGGCCTTCAGGTCCAGGACAGGTCTGACCCCATCTTTTTTCGGAACCACAAATAGATTGGAATAAAAACCGCTGAAACGTTCCGTAGCAGGAACCGGGACAATCACC
The DNA here is from genome assembly GCA_018402905.1 of Glandirana rugosa. Taxonomy (NCBI): domain Eukaryota; kingdom Metazoa; phylum Chordata; class Amphibia; order Anura; family Ranidae; genus Glandirana; species Glandirana rugosa. The sequence goes on along the minus strand of BLSH010281356.1, from coordinate 62,731 downwards.
CCCTGATGGAGCAGGACGTGCACGGCCTCGAACAGGGTCTGCAGCCGTTCCGGGGGAAGCCTCAGATTGGTGGCTAAGAGCCTGTCTGGGGGTTGGGTATGGAACTCCATCTTGTACCCAGAAGAAACCACCTCGCGCACCCAGAGATCTGAGATGCGTGAGGTCCACCGGTCCGCGAACCGTAAGAGCTGCCCCCCACCCGAACCGCAGGTGGGGGCTACCAATCATGCGGAGGAGGACTTCTCCGCCTTTTCGGACTTACTCTGCCAGGGACACTTCTGGCCCCCAGCGGGGGCCTTGGCGGGCTGAGAACCCTTGTTCGAGGTACGTGGTGCACGAAAAAGACTCTTTTGCGCAGAGAAGGAAGGGCCCGCCCTGCGCCTGGGCTCCGGAAGAAAAGTACTCTTCCCCCCAGTGTAATCCTTGATGATTTTGTCGAGGGAAGCCCCAAAGAGGCGACCCCCTTCAAAAGGCAGGTCCGTCAGGCCCTTCTTTGACGCCTGGTCTCCTGACCAGCATCTCAGCCATAACAGACGTCTAATGATGATTGCAAACATGGACAGTTTTGACAGCATGGGGGCCATATCGAGGGCAGCATCACATAGATACTTCTGTCCCTGGATCAGCTAGTCTGCCATCTGCACAGGTTCCGGAGGGGCCTGGAGAGTCACCAAAGCCTGGTGCACAATAGTCGCCCATTCCGTAAGCGCCTGTGCCACCAGTGCAGACGCCAGCGTCGGCCGCATAGCCGACCCTGCGACCAGGAACATGGCCTTGGACACAGCCTCAGTCCTCCTGTCGGCCGGGTCCTTGAAGGATGGAGAGCCCTCCATCGGAATAGTGGTCGCTTTGTTCAGACAGGACACCGACGGGTCCACCGTTGGGGACTTCCACTTCTGCAGCAGGGTATCCTCAAAGGGATAACGCACAGAAAAACGTTTAGGCATGGCGAACAACCCCTGAGGACGCCGCCACTCCTTGGCCGGGCCGGCTTATGCGACCCAAAAGCGTACGGCGCCCCCGGAGTCGCAGCCGGGCCCAGCTTCAGAGTCTCACAAGCCGCTGAAACCAAAGAGCCCTCCAGAGCCTGTTCACGAGCCGCGGTGGCCCCTGAGGGCTCCTCTTCATCTGAGGGGTCCCCGAGTTCACCATCCGACAGCTCTTGGGGGGTCCACGACACCGCGGAGCCCCCCTCCGGCTCTGAGTCCTCACCAGAGGAGGAGGTGGCCGTTTGCTCGCCACCCCCCGGTCACGGATCGGTTCTGCCCGGGAGAAGTATCCCTCCAGGAGGGCCGTCAAAGTGTGCAGCGGGACCACCGGTCCCAGCGCTGCCTGGTCCCCACCGGAGACCCCTGGCTGGGAAGCCCCAGCCGCCATAGCCCGCACCCCGGATGACACCACTGGATATGAGTGTACCACACCGCCCCGCAGTCACTGCCTTGGGGCCCCAGAGGTTCACAGGAGGACTCCCCATCGCCCCAGGAGCTGTGCTGCTGTAGCTGCCTGTCCCTCTGCTCGTGATCCCCACGTGTCAGGAGCGCTCTTCCGGCCTGTATTCGTGCCAGGAGAAGCAGGGCTGCCCATCAGTATACAGTGGACCACACCAAAATGGCCACCGTAGGCACTAGAGGCTGAACCTGCGGTCGGCCACCGCAAAATGGCGGCCGTTACATACACGCGGCCGGCTACAAGAAAATGCCGGCCGAGCAAAACACATGGCCGGCTACAGGAAAATGGCGGCTGCTACCACACAGGGGGACCCACGCGGGCAGGAAGAACTACAGCCCTGAGTAGGCGGGGGGGAAAACCGAACGAACGGTCGGACCCTACACCCAGGGTAGAAAAGAGGGGGGCACCACCCGTCGCCCCCCTAATCCCCCCGCACTCCGACGGAGGGGGAAGGTGGGGGCGATAGTACTCACCACTCTGGACGGGCGCAGCGGGTAGCCACCCGAAGCAGTCCTGCCACCCCACCAAAACGGGGAGAGCTACCGGCCACGCAGCACCCTTGACACCCACATGCAGCTAAGGGTCGGCTCGCATCCGTTGGCCGCGCTGGGGAGACTCCCTGGATCTAGGATATCCAGCCTGTCACCCAGCCGGCTGCTCGATTGTAATCTTCATCAGAATTCTTGAAAAAGAAAAAAATTAGAAAAAGAAAAGGGGAACCGCAGATCCCAGCAGGGAGCCTGGTCCCACTCCTTGCACTAGGCATAAAAAAACGGAGTTGCTGAAGCAGGGCTGGAGGGGTTATGCTAAGTGAGGACTGCCCCCTGGGAGGGGCTGTGTCTGCTTTGAGTTGAACTTCGTTCTGCCTAGTCCACTCCTAGTAAAAGCTGCATAAACCGCACATATCAAGAATGAGAGGCTGCATCTGTCAATGAACGATTGAGAAAAGGGATTTGGATAAGGTTAGGGCAATAGATGGTACTGATTGGTCTTGTGCAGACTGCATCTCAAAGAAGCGGCTCCTACAGGCTTATGAGCTTTTTTTAGCTCAATTTTTTCTGCCTGGGAACTCCACTCCATGTTAGAAAATGTGTCCATGCACAGTATCGCTTTTTCTGGCATATATTCTTACTGGCAGAACCCTACCCCCCAAAATATAACTTATTTGAGAGGCACTTTTGAGCAGAGAAGACACCTAAATGCACAAAAACGCATGAAAAAGCGTAAAAAAAAAAAAAGCCTGAAAACACACAGATAGGAAAAATTAACTGAGGGGAGGGTTAGTGAAAAAAAAGCTTATGCTCAAAAAAAGCTCAATATAATGTGCAAAAAAAAACAGCACAAAAAGTACAAGCTTTTTCCAACTGAAATAAAAGCTCAAATACCTGTAAAAGCAGCTTTTTTTGAGCTGCAGTGTGCATGAGCCCTTTGAGTTAATACATACTTGTTTATTTTTTGAATGCAAATCACTATATGCTGACCATACTTAGAGTGAATTTCATCTTAAATTCACTCCTGGGTGGCATTCTTCTGCCCAACATCCCTCAATTGTAACCAGGGCTGGTGCAAGGATTTTTGACACCCTAGGCGAAACCTCATTTTGCCGACCCCCTTGGCTCCACCCCTGACTCCACCCGCTTTTCCCTGCCCAGCCTCATTAGCGCCAATTAATTGCAGCCTGATCAGCGCCAATCAAATGCAGCCTCACCAGCGCCCATCAAATACAGCTTCACCAGTGCCAATCAATACAGCCTCACCTGTGCCAATCAATACAGCCTCACCTGTGCCCATCATATACAGCTTTTCCAGCACCAATCAATACAGCCTCACCTGTGCCCATCAAATACAGCTTCACCTGTGCCCATTAAATACAGCTTCACCTGTGCCCATCAAATACAGCCTCACAGGGGGTGGGGGCGGAGGGGGGGGGGTATTTGGCCGATCAGTCACTATTTCTATATACATTTGCAAATGGCGTGTGATAATACAATCTCATTATCTCAGTCAGACAGTGTCAGTTTTTACATGAATCAATGCGGAGCAACCAGTGACAGATCAACAGTGGCCAGGCACCCCTAGGCGGCCGCCTACTCCGCCTAGTGATAGAGCTGGCCCTGATTGTAACATCAGGGAGCGAGGCAGGAAATTGTCAGTCAAAAAGCACCAGCATTCAATCCGTTACAGGTATTGTCCAGGCATTTTGAACAGGTGTCAGAATAAAATAGCCACAGTGGGAAATTCATGTATCTGCACCATTTAGCGTGGATAGAGGAATGTCTTTCTTTTGGTTCGCAGCCAGAACAAAAATCTATGTGTATAGACCGCTTTATTGACTGCAGCAGGAGGCAGACAGGAGTGAATTGATCAGTTGTGAGCTGTGCAGTACCAGACGTGGGGAGATAATCACCCCACTTCACCCCAACCAGGAAACTACCAAAACTGGAATAGAAATAGTTCTGAAACAGTATCTGATGAAACCTTATCCAATGTCAGTAGTAGTGATAACATCTACAAATTATCCAGTGGTTAGGTCTACACCAGCAATTGCTGGCATATTTAGCTGGCACACAGAAAACATTACACAAGACTGCGTGCATGCCAAAAATCTGTGCCCACAATAAAATACAAGGGTGAAGTCAGAGATTCCAACTGGCTATTACGAGAATCAATGTTTACAAACAGTGTCTTGTTGCACAATGTGTTCTTTCAGGACTTTTAAGGGGACTTTATGATCTGGTCTTATAGAAGTCAAACTCTCAGATTCACCCTTCCCCAACCAAAATTAAAGTACAACTCAAGGCAACATACATATTTTAGTAAATCCTCATATAAATACCTGAAAGTTACACATAATAACTGAAATTATTATTTTTCTACCATGTAGCTACAAGTGTGGTCTGTAATCTCCCATTCATTTCTTCTTTGCTATGCACTGCTAGAGATGATGGAAGGAGTTCAGCAGAACAGAGGTCAGATGTTATTTCCTTTCAGTGAAGTGGCTTGTTTCTCCAACAGCGTTCCAGTTTTCTATGATGCTCAGTCTATTTTACATAACACACACCCATCTGCCAATCAATAGCTGGGTGTCTGTTATGTAAAACAGCACAGGTCATTACAGGTTCATTTCCACACAGATCTGTCTGTTAATCTGTGTGCTTCTCTCTGCCTGCTCTCCTCTGGTAATTTGTAAACGGGCAGAACGGGCAGACAGAGCAGTGGGCGGGCAAAGGCGGGACATAAGTGGGAGTGGGCGGGTCTTCACTGGCTGGTTGTGGGCAGAGCCTAATCAGGACTTGTATGTAGAATGAATGGCTGAGATTTCCATGGATATAGGAGCCCCGCCCCCAGTAATGTCAGGACATTTCTGCAGAGAGAGATAGACGCAAATGGGGACAACATATGTGCTGTTCAACACAGGCAATTGAAAAACCAGGAAGTAAAGTTTTCACCTCACTAAAGGAAGTGCACATGAGACCTGGAGACAAGGTAGAGATCTCACCATCCTTTTTTTAAAAAAAAAATCTTTTTATCGTTTTAAAGAAAATAAAGACATTTGGGTCAAGCACCCCAAACGGGCCACGCAGGGCAGGAACATTTCTTCTCTCACAATTGCTACTAATTACCCCCTGAACCTCCCTTCCCCTCCACCCCCCACCCCTCCCTTGAGATCCAGTCAGCAACCTATCCTGTAAAAGGTCTTTAGGTTCACACCTTACCTCTGGTGGGGATTCAAGATATATTATTGGTATGGGTTTCGCTATCTATGGTGCATATCCGTGATAGATCTAATGTATGAGGACAGCTTTATTAACAAGGGGACTGTATGGCCATATAGAGTATATCTCTAGGTGCCGGGACTAAACCGCCTGATGGCGAAGACTCAAAGACACCCCGTTCCAATTAACCTGCGGTAGACCTGGAGTCACACCATGCCTGCTATACCTTACAGATTTTTTTTTCACAACCTCTTGTCGTGTATGTTGCCTTGTAATGGGGAACCATGGCATTTATTAGTGCCTTTGAAAAGTGCAATTCAGGGGCACCCGGCTTTTTCCAGTGCAATAATATTGCTTTCCTCCCGTAAAATACTAATATGCTAAGTAGTGTCCTAAGGGCCCTGGAGGGCACCACCTCATCCACCAGACCCAGCAAACACACTTTGACATCGCAGGGGATCGGGACTGATATTACACCAGATATACAGTCCACTACTGACGCCCAAAAAACCTGAATTTGAGGGCATGACCAAAATATGTGCAGAGCGTCTGCCGCGTCATGGGAACATCGCCAGCATTCAGCAGAAACTGAGGTGAACATTCTGGCTAATCTTGCTGGTGTCAGGTAGATTCTGTGCAAAAATTTAAAGTGAATCAGTCGATCCCTCGCTGATTCCTGGTATCTGAAGGGCCTATCCCATAGTTCTTCCCACTCATCTCCCTGTATACCTGGAACCTCCTGACTCCACCTCTCTCTATATCTAGTTAGCTGTGGCAGTGATTTATTAAACAACTCCTTGTAGGCTATTGAGAGAGTCTTCGGTAAATCCGCAGAGGAGAGGAGATTTTCTAGATCCGAGGGGAATGATTCAACTTTGTGCTCCTTAAATTGAGTGTGGAAGGCACGATGGAGCTGCAAAAATCTGAAAAAATAATAATTTGGGACTCCATGCCTAGCCTTTAGTTGATCAAATTACAGAAATTGACCCATTGATGTTATGTCCTTTACCGTTTTTATTCCATTTACAGCCCATATTGCAGGGTTCGGGAGTTTGTAAAATTCTGATAGTCTCGGGTTCATCTATAGCGGGGAGGCTGGAGAGGTCCCAAGGTAGTTGGGGCACTCCAGTTTCCAAGCCTGTTCCCAAGCCCTAATAGTGGCTCTCATAGTTGTCAACGGAAGATCCGAATCGGTGCCCCTATAGAGCGCCAACTTAAGGCTCTCGTACGACCCAAGGTGGGCCGCTTCGAGGACCGTGGCTGAGTCCCCCGTCGGCCATTAACCACCTGCGAGGGAACACCATCTGGCCCGCGAGGAAGTACTTGTGCCAGTCGGGGAGGGACAGGCCCCCCTGCCCCCACGGCTCCTGCAGGACACCTATGCCTATCCTGGGTGTTTTTGGAGTCCACAGAAAAGAGCAGACAATACCATCTATTTTTTTAAAGAAGCTTTTAGGCACCCACGTAGGAGTGTGTCTCAGAAAGTACAAAATCACCGGAAGTATCTTTATTGTCAGAAGATTGATCCTACCGACTAATGACAGGGGTAGCCTTGCCCATGCTAGAGTTTTTGCCTTTAGTAAGGTCAATAACGACATCAAGTTATGAGAATAGTAGTCTAAGACATTGGCTGTTACTTTGATTCCCAAATATTTGATGGTGGAAACCCACTGAAGGGGTAAGTTGAGATCTGCTAGGTCCCTGGCTCCCAGATCTAATGGCAAGATGGACGACTTGGTCCAATTCACCCGCAGACCCGAAAAAGTAGCCATGGTGTTCAGGACATCCAAAGCCGCCCTCAGTGAGGTTACAGGGTCTCTGAGGAAAAGGAGCATATAAAGCCAGGCATTCCTGAATGTTCCCCACCTCTATAGCTCTAACCTCTGGTGACGTTCTGAGTGCCATGGCAATGGGTTCCATGACCAAGGCAAATAGAAACGGGGACATCGCTGCCTCGTTCCTCTACCATGCACAAAGAATGGGGAGATCTTTTTCCCCAATCTAATAGCTGTTTTGGGAGAGCGATATAGCAGCAATATCCATTGCCTAAAATTGGGACCAAATCCCATGAGCTCCAGAACCTTGTGCATAAATCCCCAATCCACTAAATCAAAGGCTTTTTCTATGTCGATGGAGACTATAATTCTAGTGGGAGATTCCGACGTGGGGAGTTGCAAATGAGTAAATAGGCGCCTCAGGTTGGTGTCTGTCGACTTCCCTGGCATAAAGCCCGTTTGGTCCACATCCACCATAGATGAGATCACCTTAGCCAGCCTGCCCGCTAAAACTTTTGTGAGAATTTTGAGATCCGTGTTAAGCAGCGCTATGGGGCAGTATGAAGAACATTCCAATGCGTCCTTACCTGGCTTTGGAAGCAATATCATTTTTGCCTCCAACATGGAAGCAGGTAGTCTGTCCTGTCCAAGACACACCTCGAATAAGGAGCAGAGCCTGGGGGCCAATTGTTCTGCGTGTACCTTATAAAAATCACCCGGAAAGCCATCCGGACCATGGGCTTTATGAGGAGGGAAAGAGAAAATCGCTGATTCAATTTCTTTTACTGTTATTTTGGCCTCCAGGGATTCCCTTTCAAGGTCATCCAGCTTGGGGAATGGTAAGCCCTCTAAAAGTAAGTTTCTAGCCGAGTCCTCATACGGGGGGATGGGGGCATACAAGAAGGAGAAAAAAAAAAAAGAGACAAATTCTTCCATTATGGCCTGAGGGTCCTCTACTAAGTTCCCCCCGCTAGTTTTTATAACCGGATATTGGCCAGCGGCTGAGCATCTGCCACCAACCGTGCCAGGAGTTTCCCATTCTTATCTCCCTCAGCAAAAAGTGTTGATGCCCGTTGTCGGGAAGCGGAATGGGCCATATCAGTGTAGTGAAAAGATAAGAGCCTCTGTGCTTCCTTTAAATCAAGGTACGGGGAGTCATTTGGGGAAGTGGCATATGCCTCCTTACTTTCGCGCTTTTTCCTCCATCAATAGTTTTGATGGCAGATATATATTCCCCCCTAGCTACCGCCTTAAATGCATCCCATTCTGTCAGTGGATCAACTGAACCCTGGTTCTGAGCCCAGTATGCCTTCAAGGGGGCACCTGCTCGTCCTGGAGCCAGCTAGTGGCCAGTCTCCACCCCCCCCCCCAGTCCGGATGAGTGATGGAAAGGGGGCTGTGGTCAGAAATGCTTCCTGCTAAGTATTCTGAGACCCCTATATATGGTAGCATTTCAGCATTCCCAAAGGCCAGGTCTATCCTAGACGCTGACCTGTGGGGGACCGATATATGAGAGAAACATTTATCTACTGGGTGTCTCCACCTCCATAATTCCATCAAGCCCGTCATTGAGGCCCAGCAAATGACATCCCTGGAGGCCTGTCTACCCGGAATGGTGGAGTCCAACGCCACGTCAAGAATGGAGTTGAAGTTCCCCATCATGACCATAGGGAGATGAGCTACCACTGCAAGTCTAGTTAGCATGTCATATAGCAACTGCGTTTGAACAGGTGGAGGCAAGTACACATTGACCAGCAAGAACCTTTTGTTATATAGATGCATGACTATTGCCACATATCGCCCCCCTGGGTCAGAGAACACCTGCTGGACCGTACATGGGACTGACCTACTTATCAGGATAGATACGCCCCTGGCAAATGTAGAATAGGTAGCATTAAATGATTTCTGGATCCACGATTTGCATAACACAAGTATGTTTGTCCCTTCCAGGTGAGTCTCCTGTAGGAGGGCGATATGCGGCTTAATCCTCCCCAAATAACGAAACACTGCCGCCCTCTTAATCTTATTGTTCAGTCCCCTGACGTTTCATGAGACGATGGTTACCTTATCCGCCATTCCCACACCGAGCATAATATATCAGGTACATATGCACATAAGAGAACATTACTCCCTTCCCATACCATTATGCACAGTGGTGTGAACCCATAGCAGGAATGCAATGAAAAACATACCTAGGCTTTGGTTAACCTTGACTGGAAAACATTCCCCCCCTGCCATTTTGTCGGTAACCAAAACTTAACACAACAGTCCGACAAGTGACTTAATCCCGAAACCTCTTAAACTGGTTTGGAAAAACAACCGTGGCGATCAAAAGTTCAGCAAGTTCCTTGTCCTCTGTGCGTGGCCCCACAGATCCGGAGTGTGGAGCCCAAGTAGAAAAACCTAGAGAAATTAGTTAAGAAATGCAGCATCTCCAGTTTGTGTTTATGTGCCATAGCAGGAGTTGTTAGGCTGGAAAGGGGAAACCTGCCATCCCCCAATGGTCCGGAGCAGGACAGCGGCAATGTCAAATTTCAGGAGAGAAAGCTGTATAGGTCTGTGAAATTGTACCAGATTGTGAGGTTCTGCTTCCTTATAAGTGACTGTGGATATCTGCTTGATAAGAGGCAGGCTACGTCCAGATAGCATCATTCCAGGTGAACCCGCAGACACTTGAGAGATATGGTCCAAGGTATTTCTCTCCAGTGGAGACCAGAACCAGGCAGCAAAACATTAGAGTAACATAGTGCAACTGCACTTAGTGGTTTAGACTCACCCATCCAGAGGGATCTCCATCAGCATTCCCTGTACCTGGACAATGGTATTCAGCCCCTTGGAAAAAGCAGGTCAGAGGGTCTTGTCCAGCCACTCACAAGCCTCAGTTGGATTATCAAAAAAACTAACAGAGCCCTTGTATTGAACTCGGAGCCTGCTGGGATACATCATGCTATATTGGATCTCTTTCTCGCGTAATCGTCTGTGAATATCAGTAAACGAACGCCTCTTTTTCTGAGTTTCTGCAGGAAACAGCATTACTCGGGTATTTTCATATTTGAGCTCTTGGTGCTTACTGGATTCTGCCAGGATCAGGTCTCTCTTTTTATAGTTGAGGAATCTGACCAGGAATGGTCTCGGAGGGGCCCCCTGCGGGCGAACCACCGTTGGAAAGCAGTGGGCCCTCTCCACTACGTATGTAGGCGGCAAGTCCTCCAGGCCCAACAGTTGAGTGAAAATTTTTTCCGCAAAGTTGGCAGCCTTGGGGCCCTCCACACCTTCTGGGAGCCCGACCACCCACACATTATATCTGCGCTGGCGGTCTTCGGCCATGCACTGTAAGGCCTTGACCAGGTCATTTAATTCTGACAGCTGGGTTCCCTGCATTACAGATGTATCCTCCACCTCCGACACCCTCTCCTCCACTGCCATTAATCTGCTCCTGATCTTGTCTAGATCATGGCAGATGAGCGCACACTCTGTGGAGAGCTTATCAATGCTCACCTTCACCTCTACCTTGCTGGCCGCTATGGCATCCAATATGGGGCCGGTGATGGCTGCTATCGCCGGCCATGCGCTGAAAGGATCTGTCTGCGACCTGCCAGGAGAAGGAGATGTCGTCGCCGGTGCCTGCTCCATGGCCGTCTTCTTGGCGCGCGGCAGCTCCCCTGACTGAGAAGACAAGATGGCGGGGGCGGAGCCTTGTCCCGCTCCAGCCTTTGAGCGTGTCTGGGGCCTCTCCTGGTGTGCTTTCCACGCGCCTTTGCCCGCCGATTTGGACATCTGCCGAATTAGGAGAGTGAGGCACAGCCTCTGGTAAGGCAGAATCCCTTATTTAGTAGCTCCAAGTGACGGATTTAGTCAGGATTAAGCGGAGCCCAGGGATCACGCTTCTTGCTCCGATCACATCCGGCTACGCCCCGAGATCTCACCATCCTTACTGCTTTTTGCAAAACAATCAGTGACATGTTTAACAGACTGTATAGGAGCATAACATATTGATTTCTTCATTTTGACCATAGTTCTACTTTAAACAGATGGCAATACCCACACTCATATGCCATGCAATTAAGCTTATGACTTTTAGTTAAAAATACCCAAACAACCTATAAAGGGAGACAAACTATTCAATAGCAACTGTGCAAAGATGCGAGTAAGCATGGAGTAAATCTAACTTGAACAGGTGCCCAAAATCTCATCTTATACTTTACTTCCCTAGTGCCTAACAGAATGCGTGTGGCCCTGAGTGTCGGGCACTAGACATACAAAAACCCCAACTGGTCCTGGTTTCGCCCTACTGCTGGAAGACCAGATGGGGGGGGGGAAAAAAAAGGGATTTTTTGTATAACTTACCGTAAAATCCTTTTCTCTGAGTTCACTGACAGACACAGCCTTCTTATGACACATGGGGTTATGCTCATCCTACTAGGAGTAGACTAGGCAAAAACAAACAAAAACGTAGGTTGGCCCCTCCCAGGGGGCCGTCCTCACCTCAGCATATAATCCCCCTGCTCTGCATAGCACATCAGTTCGTAACAAGCTGTACAAAACCAACGCAGAGGGGTGGGTGCTGTGTCTGT
>BLSH010281356.1:29322-46728 GCA_018402905.1 Glandirana rugosa | reverse complement strand
CCGCTGTGTCGACCACTCTTGTTGGGCTTTCCCGAAATTTTCCGAGGAAAGCGTGAAGACACTGAACCCTAGACTGAACACTCTGTAGTTCAGCGTCCTGTACACTTTTAGTCAAAAAAAAAAATACTCTAGACAAGGATGACTGCGATGTTTTCAGCGACGTTGAAGCCTTTTCCACGTGAAGAACGTGATGAAACCAGGTTGAAAACTACGCTGAAACCAGGTCTCTTACATTTCAGTCTAGTTTCAACGTGACTTTTAGCACACTGAAACCTCTACGGGATTAGATTTTCGTCGGATTCCGTGTCGTTAATTCGATGCTGAGGTGAGGACGGCCCCCTGGGAGGGGCCAACCTACGCTTCTGTTTGTTTTTGCCTAGTCTACTCCTAGTAGGATGAGCATAACCCCATGTGTCATAAGAAGGCTGTGTCTGTCAGTGAACGGAAGAGAAAGGAGGAGTTTCAGTAACTGATGTGATATGATTGGTTGTAAATGGCTTAATTGCTGTGCCTTAGGCTGCTTTTAGATTAGGGCATCTCCAAAGTCACACGATTTTCAGTGCAACTTTGATCTGACTTTACATTCTCTGGACCAAAGTCGCATCAAAAGTTGGACCAAAGTAGTGCAAGAAGTGCACCTTTTCCGAAGTTGCAGCGACTTTTGTAGCGTCAGTAGGAACAGATCTCATAAAAAAAAAAACTGATTTTCACATGTCCTGCGACTTGATGTCTCACAAGTCAGATCCCAAGTCACAGAAGTGCGAAAGGAGCCTTTTAAAGCCCTTTCGGGTTGTTCTCACCAGCTGTGTCGCCCAACACAAGCACAAACGCATTTGCCTTCTGTGCTTTGGCTTCAGTTCACACAACAGTGTGCACTAAGGCTCAGTTCACACTGATCTGATCGGATGCGATTTGCACCGCACTGCGAGTCACATGCAACCTCTCTACAATGCAATCTCAGCCATAGAGACAGTATGGCTAAGATTACATCGCAATCGGATCAAACTCGCACAGGACCCTTTTTGTTCTCAGAGTCAGAATTGCATTGTGGCTCACACCATGTAATCCGATTCCTGTGCGAGTTTGCAGATCGCACTGCGATATGCGAACTGAAAAGGGGGTGTGGTTAACAATGTACTGACACCTCCCTTCAGTGCAGCAATATCTGAACCACTAACGCATCACAAAACGCTACAACACACAAGAATTGTCAGTAGAGCAATGCATACCAGTGTGCGTGTGTGTTATACAAACGCACTGGCGTGAGCAAGTACAAATTCTGTTGTGCAGCCCTATGGACATGTCAGGTGCTGCACATGAGGCCCTCTTTATTTACCAGATTGACCACCAATGCTCTACTCGCTTGCCATCAAGACACATACACAAAAAAGCATTTATTCCATTTAATCATTTTTCCCACATCATACAATCGCACGCTGCCATGTAGCAAAAAGAATCTTATTTACACAATAACTCTATAATTTTACCAAAGTGATTTAAAAGAAATGTTTCCTTTAACATTATACAGGAGGATCTTTATGCTCAGTAGCCAGGTATGTCTGCATATTTTTTTTGTACATACACATCTTCGGAAAACAGCTAGATTTTATACAGCAGCATTGTTTTGTTCTACAACAGGGTAAGGTGGGCATCATTTGTACTTCTTCGAAGCAAATTCTTTTCTTCCCTTTCCACCAAATCCACGGATACCTTGTATTTTCTTTAGCCGCTCTTCAATAGTTTGAATTATATCCACCTCCTCTGGAATATGCATGTAGCGCACATTGCGTCCATTGATAAACAAGTCATCCAGCTTGGATTCCTTGCCCTGACGGTCTGTATAAGTTACCTTTTCTAAGCGTACGTTCATAAAAGCATCTACATTTATAACGGAACCTTTAGCAGAACTTTCATCTCGCAGTTCCACAGTAGTGGTATGTCCATGCAATCCTTGTAAAAGGATGACTAGGCTATTTTCTGCAATAGTCCTTTCCTTTACTGAGTGGCTTACTTCCATGATGACACCTGCAAAGTAATATAGAATAATAAAAATAATTTTAAAAAATGAAAACATATTGCTCATATCGCACAGTGAGGGGAGTGCATTGCATAAATATTCACATGACTGTGCAAGGACGTATTCAAACGAGCACTAGATGCTACTGCATGTATTGGGCACAAGCATGGATATGCCCACAGTTGCTGTTTGCATAGAGAAAGGCTTAGGCCTTGTATAGGCATTGCAAAAAAAAAAAGCAGCAGGACCTACATTTTTATGTGATAAAGTGCATTACAGCTCATTCAGGTTAAATCAACTGCTCTGAGGTTTAATGCTCTCACAGTCACACAGAAAACCTCCAGCAAGCACTCGTGTGATCACCCCTCCTCTGTACAACAAAAAACACTCCATATATAGTTTAGAATGGGTGGGTTGTATAATACTTTTGCATATACTTTTAGCAAGCATTATGCAAATGTAATTTAATTTCTGAATAGATACGGGGTTCTCCTTTAACTGACTCAACAACTAATTCAGTTCAACTGGTATAAGCCCTACAGCTCCTGTTTGTAGAATGCAACCTCTCCATTATTAACTGTTCATATTTCTGTGCATGTTGGGACGCCTATTTTTAAAATCTTAGCTTAGGTGAGCAGATCCTCTCACAGAGGAGAAAGACACAGGAGAGGCTTCTCAAACAAATGATCACCGTGATTAGAAGCTCATCCTACTCACTACTGATTAATAACGAGGCCAGCGCACTCCCAGCATAAACAGGTTTGCATATGTGGCTGCATGGCATAAGGTCCAGTCCGAACTGCCACATGTATGCATAAGGCCAGCCCTAACCCCTTTTCTATTGTGGTACGTCTAATCAATGGATCAGCTGCCTCTTATTTACCCTGGGCTGTTAATAAATGGCACTGGTAAAAAAGCTGTTTGACAGTCATTCTACCCGGTAAGCACTGACTACCAAGCAGCCATTAGGCGACTCAGTACACAGACTTTGTACAGAGCCGATCTGAGGGACTGGGTACCCCCAATTGATTGCTGTGATTGGTCAGAGAAGGGATCATATTGCTATTGGTTACAGTGCTGATCCCTCATTTTGTTCCTACAACGGAGGAAAGAGATGGCAGTAATTGTGAATGTAGAAAAATTCAATGGATCTCCAGCTGCAGATCTATTTATTCAATAAAGTGGTTGTAAAGGTTGATTTTTTTCCCAAAATAACATCATATACTTACCTGCTCTGGGAAATGGTTTTGCAGAGCAGCCCTGATCCTCCTCTTCTCCCCAGTGCCCAATCCACATTGTGTGCTTCTACTGACACACACAGAGTGAGGCTCAGCACTGCCCCTTGCTCACAGGATTTGACTGACAGCAGCAGGAGCCAATGGCCCCGGCTGCTGTCCAGCCCCCCTGATAAAGACGACAATCACTTGTGCATCATAAAATATCATATTGCGTTTTTAACAAGTTTTTTGTGTTGCATTAAAAGGATTATTATTATTATTATTATTATAATACAGGATTTATATTGCGCCA
Source organism: Glandirana rugosa (assembly GCA_018402905.1). Taxonomy (NCBI): domain Eukaryota; kingdom Metazoa; phylum Chordata; class Amphibia; order Anura; family Ranidae; genus Glandirana; species Glandirana rugosa. The sequence goes on along the minus strand of BLSH010281356.1, from coordinate 43,181 downwards.
ACAGTTTAAGCAACTCTTTACAACTTGAGGGTAGACAGTACAAATACAATACACTTTAACCACTTCAGCCCCAAAAGGATTTCCCACTTTAGGACGCGAGCACTTTTTGCGATTCGGCACTGCCTTGCTTTAACTGACAATAGCGCGGTCGTGCGACGTTGTACCCAAACGAAATTTGCGTCCTTTTTTTCCCACAAATAGAGCTTTCTTTTGGTGGTATTTAATCACCTCTGCGTCATTTCTGATCGCCGCTATAAACAAAAGAAGAGCGACAATTTTGCAAAAAAACCCCAAAATTTCTTACTTTTTGCTAAAATACAAATCCAAAAAAAAATATATATATATATATAAAAAAACATTTTTTTTCCATCGGTTTTGGCCGATTTAGATTCTTCCTAATATTTTTGGTTAAAAAAAAAAAAAAAAAAACAAAAAAAAAAAAAATCGCAATCAGCGTTTATTGATTGGTTTGCGCAAAAGTTGCCGCGTTTACAGACGATGAGAATTCATTTCTGGGGTTTTTATTTTTTACTAGTAATGGCGGCAATCTCCGATTTTTAGCAGTACTGCGATATTGCAGCGGACATGTCGGACCATTTTGACCCTTTTTTGGGACCATTGGCATTTATACAGCGATCAGTGCTATAAAAATACACTGATTACTGTGTAAATGCCATTGTCAGTGAAGGGGTTAACCTGCAGGGGGCGCTCTAAGGGTTAACTGTGTTCCCTGGGCGTGTTCTAACTGTATGTGGGCTGCCCTGGCTGGGGAAAGGGGATGATCACGGCTTTCATATACAGGAAGGCCTGTGATCACCGCCCTTCCCACTCTATGAGAACGGAGATCCGTGTTTACTTACACGGACCTCCGTTCTCTCACTGCGGGGGGGCCATCGCGGGTAGCCGGCGGCGATCGAGTCCGCCGTACCCGCTCCCTGGCCTCCCGGACACAGTGAGCGCGCCTCCGGCAGCGTACACGCTCACAGCACTAGTTATCGCAGCCACCATCATATGACGGCGGTTTGCGATAACGAGCCACTCTGTCGCCGTCAAACTGTGGTCGGCAAGTGGTTAATACAGTACGAATCAGAGGGTCCTGCTCGTTAGAGCACAATGCATAATGCGTTTTTACATGCGTTTTTCTCCCTGGTCACTTGGGGGAAAAAAATGGGTATACGCGTGGTGTGTTTTTGGTGCATTAGCACTGACTATAATGGAAGGTTGGTGCATTTTTTACAAAACGCACTGAAGATGCAGCAAGCAGGACTGCACTCAAAAGTGCAGAGCAATGTGTATAAAAAGAACACAAATGTGAGCAGTTATAGAACATGTAAAGAGGACTATTTTACATGCCCTTTTGACACACTGGGAAACATATGTTTTAGTGAAGCAAAAGTGCAGACATGAACAGGTCCCAAGCCTGTTGTTCAACAGGCCACTCTGCCTTGCAGATGTAACAGAGTGTTGAGACAAACCATTCACCAAAGAAGCAAATAATCAGAATATCATAAAATACAAATAATTATTTCAATACAGATAAAAAGCACAGAAAATGTACATAGGTGTAAAACAAACATAAAATATGTATACAGACTGATAGTCTTAGATATGGAAAAGCAGCTCTATATTTCAACTAGGGTAGGTGCCCCTATGCGTTTCGATTTGCGAGTCTTCATCTGGGGGTGCTTTCTAGAGCAATATACAACACAAAAACAAACAGTAGTGAGTAATGTACAACAACTGCATATACACAATATTACAAAAAAAAAAAGATAAGATGAAGACTCGTAAGTCGAAATGTGTAGGAGTACCTACCCTGGTTGGAATATAGAGCTGCTTTTCCATATCTAAGACGGACAGTCTGTATACATAGTTTATATTTTACACCTATGTACATTTTCTCATGTGCTTTTATCTATATTGAAATAAATATTTGTGTTTTACGATATTCTGATTATTTGCCTCTATGGTGCCTGCAAAGTCCATCCCATATTGTCACTGTCTAAGGGTGCTTACAAGTCAGGTTTTATTTATGTAAAACCTTTATCCCAAAAGGAACAAAACTGTTTGCTGTAACTTAGTATAAAGTGTTAGTTGCTAGTCCATCCAACACTCCCCTCCCCCCAAATGCTGCTGTCTGCTATGCTCCTACATCCAGAGTGGGGGGGCACTGTAATCCAGGAGGTGTGTTACTAGCCAGATAACTAGGTGAAACCAGAGGGTAAAGGCCCACAAAAAAAGAAAACACATGCACTTACCACATGTAATGATTGGTAAGCTGCAATATATTACATTTTCGGTTTGGGATTTAATACCACTTTAAAGGAGAAGTATGACCTGAGCTCGTTTGGCCATACTTCTCCTATGGGTCCCAGGAGTGCAATTCGCTTTGCAATCCTGTGACCCGTTTTCAGCAGAGAGCGGGCTGAATTCCGCTCTTTGCTGACGTTGCAGGAGTCGGGACAGGCACCGCGTCATCACGACTTCAAGAGTCGGGATTCACCAGGAGCCTGGACCAACCGCTGTCTCAGCGAGCCGCTGAGAGTCTGAGATGGCCAATACCACCCCTCCCCAGCTCAGTGCTCCAGCGAGCATGGAGGAGCAGAGCAGAGGGCTTGCTGAGTGACAGTCAGCAGCTTTCCTCTCGGGAATCCGTGAGAGCCGAGCCATCAGCGGTGGTTGATGGCTCGGTTCTCAGTGTACAGATGCAGCATCCATCTAGGAAGTATAATGGGGGAAAAAAACAATACCCATACTTCTCTTAAGTTTCACTGACACTGGGATTTTTATTTTTTTACAGTTTCACCCCCGCGCTGCTCTTATACATCTCATCTTCAAACTGTCTCTCTAATGAGCCTTCATCTCCCTTATCCTGCACATTATCCCCTTCACCGCCATTCTCCTACTGTATGTGACCTGTATTTTAAGCCCTTCGCTTTCTTCTCCCTCGGTGTATGACTTGTACAAGAATGTATCTAGTGCACCATTACCAAGTTCCATGTTTAATCCCATCAATACCAACAAGTTTCATTTCCAAAAAACAGTGGCAGAAAACAGCATCAATTTGGTGTCCGCTTTCCAAGTGTTCTTACTATCCTGCCATTTTTATTTTAACAGACAGTAGAGGAAACCTTTTTTGCTAAATTTTTGGTCTTTTTTTCCCTTATATAGCACAAAATAGAAGACTCGTGGTTACTAAATACCACCAAAAGAAAGCTTTACAGGCAGTCCCTGGGTTACAAACAAGATAGGTTCTGTAGTTTTGTGTTACTAACCTCAAAACAGTAAAATGAGTAAAGCAGGCTTGTTATATTAACTGAAACCTAAGGGGTTAATACTCTGCATTGTGCAAAAAGGCTACTTGATCCTGTCTTCTTTGATCCTCCCATTCTTCCAGTCCCCAATCTATCTGCTGATAGAACAGAGCCTTGGCAGAAAGCTGCTCATGCTCAGTTTGGTGTGTATTGCTAGAGTTTTCTTTTTTCCTTGGGAGAGTGCATGTGATCAGCACAGAGCCAATCAGCACTGTCCAGACATAGGTTCAGGGGTTCTGCAGCCTCATAGAACAATCAGGGGAGATTTAACCCCCCCCCCCCCCACAAGCTTTAACCAGTGCTTTACTGGACACTGAAGTCACAAGACTGCTATATACTGCTGATGAGAAAAGGTATTTAGCAGTTTATATTTACTAAAATAATTGCATTTCCATGTTCTGTGTACTGTGTGAGACCGGATATAGTGAATGCAAGGGTCCTGGGTTTCGTAAAAATTTTAAGCTGAATGTGTATGTAAGTTGGAAGAGTTTGTAAGTAGGAGCCGTATGTAACTCAGGGACCGCCTGTATCTGTCAGAAGAAATAATCTAAAATTCATTTGAATACAATGTTGCATGACTGAGTAATTGTCCATGTCACAGTAATGAAAAAGAATATACAGGCTGGTACCCAAGTGGTTAAGGAGGTCTGTGCACAGGTACACTTTAAAACAGCATTCACCAGAGACAGTTACTGCAGAGGGTGATGGGTTAAAGCCTCTGTCAGGTATTTAATGCTGTCTGCACCGCAGCTGGGGATATGCACTCTGGGTGAGCACTGTCACCAGGAATGAAAGTAAGGTCAAATCAAAAATGTGGGTTGTCACTAGACCAGGAGAAAAATCTTTAACTAGGGACATCTGTTCAAATGACAACCAAGGGCCTGTTCACCCTAGTGGCACACTAAACTGTTCCTCTTAGCATGCAGGCTGGTCTCCGCTGTGTGCTAGCACATTGCATTTCATGCATTTTTATGCATCACAGGCGAGTGGGAACAGATGGTGACTTAAAGTGAGCCCAGGAGTATTGTAGAAAAAGCACATCTGCATTCGGGCTTGTTCACACTGTAGGGTAAATTTATTAAAACTGGAGCAACTGGCAACCAGCTTCTTGCTTTCATTTTCACCGCTTAAAGTGGAACTAAACCCTCCCATTCCTTACAGCGAAGGTGCCATCTTAGCCTCTGAGCTGCAGTTGTCATGGTACTGTACATGTAATCAACTATGACACCAGTCAAAAACAGGTACCCGCTTCCCCCAAAAGGTACCAAATGTGGCACCGGAGGGGAGGAGGGAGGCAGCTAAGCAGAGTTTACACTTTTGGGTGTTGCTCTGCTTAAGCACAGTAGTAACTGTAACAGTTATCACCAGGAGGCATGCCACAAATTTAACTGTTCTAGGAACTAAACCCATCGATTTAACAGTTTCCCCATTGAAGGCATTCTGTAAATGATAATGGTCACATTTGCTTGTACGCTCAACCAAACTGTCAAGCCATCAAATAGATGGTGTTATAACTGATCACATGTACAGCACCACGGCAATTGAAAATCAAACAAAGGCCAAGATGGCTGCTTCCTTGGCTATAAGCACCATTCACACTGGTGTGACTTGTCATGCAATTTAACAGGTCAAATTAAATTACAAGTCGCACCCTATTGCTAACAATGGAACTGTTCAAATTGGTACAACGCCGACTTTGCGGTGCCACACTGATTTGAAAACATAGTTCCTGCACTGCCTTTAGCGATTTCAGGTGCGACTTGCAAAGACATCTGTGCATGAAGTCGTACAGATGTCAGCCAAGGGCGCACTAACATGCGGTTTTGCAATCATGCGATTTCAAATGAAATCGCACAATTTGAAAGCAGCATTCAGTGAGAACCTAGACTAAAGGATAGGAGGGTGCAGTTGCACTGTAAATCAGTGGGTTTAGTTTCACTTTAACTGAACAAATTGAAAACAGAAGCCAATTTGTGGCCATGTACATCTGCTCCTCATTCTGACTGCTCCAGTTTTGATAAACTCCCCTCTATACGCAGTGACTGATATTAAATAGTAATTTAATAAATTAACCATAACCGTTAAACCCTAACCCCTTACAAAAAAAAAGAAAAAGTAAACAAATTAATAAATTTGTTCTGTCAGAGTTAAAGAGATCTTGCGTTTCAGCTAAGCTGAAACAAGGATTTCTCTTTTCCTCCAGTGCATCCACTCCCCCCACAGTTAGAGAGCACTCCCTAGGAGCACACTTAACCCTTTAAAAGCCCCTGGTGTTAACCCCTTCCCTGCCAGTGTTATTTATACAGTGATGGTGCATTTTTGTTAGCACTCCTCACTGTATTGGTGTCACTGGTCCCCAAAAAGTGTCAGTGTCAAATTTGTCCACCGCAATGTCGCAGTCCTGCTAAAAATCGCTGATCACCGTCATTACTAGTAAAAAAAATATATAAGAAAAGAACAAAAAGTCCCTAAATCTATGCCATAGTTTGTAGACGCTATATATTTTGTGCAAACCAATCAATAAACGCTTATTGGGATTTTTTTTTACCAAAAATATGTATCAGAATACATTTTGGCCTAAATTGATGAAGAAATTAGATGTTTAAAATGTTTTTATTGGGATTGTTTTATAGCATAAAGTAAAAAAAAATTGTTTCCCCAAAATTGGCGCTCTTTTTGTGTTTCTAACGCAAAAAGAAAAAGAGGTGATCACATACCACCAAAAGAAAACACTATTTGGGGGGGGGGGGGGAAAGGACATCAATTTTGTGTAAAGCATCGCACGACCGTGCAATTAAAGCGACACAGTGCCTTTTCGCCAAAAACTGGACTGGCCAGGAAGGGGGTAAAACTAGTGGTGCACCGAATGGAAATTTTGGTATCGAAAATGCACTAAGCCGAAAATTACAGTTTTTAAAAGATATTTATATTTTTATATACAATTGTCATATGCAACCTACCTGTGCCTGGGCACTGATTGGAAGCACTGATTGGTGACACTGACAGGTGCCACTGGTTGGCACTGACAGGTGGCACTGGATGGCACTGGCAGGTGGCACTGGCAGGTGGCACTGGATGGTACTGGCAGGTGGCACTGGATGGTACTGGCAGGTGGCACTGGATGGTACTGGCAGGTGGCACTAGATGGTACTGGCTGGTGGCACTAGATGGTACTGGCTGGTGGCACTGGATGGCGCTGGCAGAAGAAATTAGAAGATTCACAATGCACAGGGCGCGCTGCTTGTACGAGCCGCTCTGTGCATGAAACTGTCACCCAATTACACTGAATGCAGAGAGACACAAGCTGTCAGATTTTCACGCTGAGATTGGAGGTGGGCGGGACCGAACAGCTAACACCCGCCCAGCCCCTGTGCCATTGGCTGGGGTTTGATAGCTGTTCGGTCCCGCCCACCTCCCGACATCAACTTTAAAATCTGACAGCTCTCTCTCAGCATTTGGTGTAATTAGGTGACAGTATCATGCACAGAGCAGTTTGTACAAGCAGCACGCTCTGTGCATTGTGAATCTACTCATCTCCCACATCCATTGCGGGGTATGTGATGCACACATACCCCCACAATGGACAGTACCCGGGGTGGACCCAGCCCCCTTTTAGGTATCGGCCTTTTTTTTTTTTTTATTTCAGCTGTATGACTTCGCCCAAAAATGCCAATAATTTTCGTCAGCCGAAATTTCGGTGCATCCCTAGGTAAAACCTTTCCTGAAGTGGTTAAAAAAGCCAAAGCTCAAAATCAATTCAAAGTGAAGTTCCCCCGTTTTAAAAGTCAGCAGCTACAAAAAGTGTAGCTGCTGTGCATGGCCGGTGTATCTTCTGGAACCTGTGACGTGTCCCAGAAGATTGCTGGGAGGGAGGGGGGACAGGTGAACTTCCTTCCAGCTCCAGGAGAGGAAGTGGGAGCTGGATACCTGTAAAAAACAGGTATCTACCCCCCCCCCCCCAAAACAAAAAAAAACAAGCCAATTGTGGCATGTCAGGGGGTCACCTAATTGTAAGCAAAAGTCGGCACTCCGAAATCCTTATGAAAAATTTATTGGCATAAAGTGCATGAAGGTACATACAGCTGATGCGTTTCGGCAGGTAAGTGCCTTGATCACAGCTGTCTGTACCACTCTCTAGACTCCACAGTAAAATACAATTGTACACAGCCTCCCCCGATGCTTGCAATAACACCACTCATGGCGCGCTGCTCCCCGACAGTTCCTCCGCTCTTCTCGTCCATCCCGCCCAGGTGATGTCATGTACAAGCATGTACGGGAGGGAAGGAGGAGACGGCGCGGAGCAGTACGACGTGAGCGGTGTTATTGCAAGCATCGGGGAGGCTGTGTACAATTGTTTTTACTGTGGAGTCTAGAGAATGGCGCCGGCATCGTGGGGGGGGGGGGGTGGAGCAGCAGCCGCCAGTACAGATGTAGGGGATGTTATTGCAGCCCTTTTCCCGTGCTAGACTGCATTGTTGCAGAGCGGAGAGTCTCATGGGGCAGTGCCAGCTGAGGGATCAGTCCGCCCCCGATTGGGGGACCACAGGATAATGTTGGGGGGTCATGGCCCCCCTTCTAGCGACGCCCCTGCTTTCCATGGGGGCTCCCAAGTCCCGCTGCTGCTTCCATTGACAGACATATCAGGACTCGGTCTGGTTGACAGCAGCGGGGCTCCTGCTGCTATCAATCTGTCCAATGAGGAATGAGATAGCACATGGAGCCACTGCGCTTGTGCACATTGCTGGATCGGGCTCAGGCAAGAGAAAGGAGGGGTTGAATGCAGCCTGAGAGCTGTCTGCAGCAGCTCGGTCTTTGTGCTGAGCACGTTTTGAGCGCATAAACAACAGCCACCCAGCAATGCATACATACAACATGTGGGCGTGAAAGCCCAATCTCTTCTCGTTCAGGTTATGTATACAAGGAAGATCACAACCATGGCAGGAGTTACCCTTCAACACTCCATCCAAATTAAAGAGATGTGCCTGCTGCCCTCAGCACAGAATGGAGTGTGTAAATGATGGGAATAGCAGGCAGTGCGGCTATGGGTGCTGTGTGTTCACCTCCTGAGTGCAGGCTCTGCTTACACGCTGGATATGGAACCTCCACACGTCTCTCCGGTATCGTCTCCTACCGCATATCTGCCGGGCAAATGACACAAACAACCACGTGATCGCTCTCTTCCGGGGAATGGTCACCTTCCGTGACTAACTGGGGAATGCACCAATCACGTATCGCCCGGGGATAGTCGGCGCATCTGCGCACTAGTAGCACAGTGTAAGGAGGAGGTTGTAGGCGGTGCGCTCTTATACACACTACTGCATAAAAGAAATGAAAGTGTGCATGTTAGTCATTGATAAAAACAAAATAATTATGGAGTGGCACAATACTATTTCTCTCAGACACCTATGTCTAAAGCTGACCATAGTTTGCCCCATTTTCAGCAGAATTATCGTGAATCAGCTGCAATTCGAAGTGTGTGTGGCCCTGTCAGCACCTCAACAAAACTCAATTTTTTATTCAACTTTTGTAGAAGGAGCCAGGCGATAAATTATCGGTGACTGCATTCAGTCAGAAGCCAGCTGGTCCCTAAATACAACAGCGGGAAGTTTCCTCCATAAATCATGTATAATAATGCTGGCTGTTTAGTATGCAGAAGAGAGCGTTTACATAAGGTGCCACTATGCTTCCACCCCCCTCCCCCTGCAAAGTGATCCACGATGGATTACTTTTCAGAGGCGTTTGGCAGGTGGTGAGGAGGCAATGTTTCGCCTCCTCAATGCCCGCTTTAAGCTAGGCCAGTGTTGCCAACCGTCTGTAAATTTACGGACAGCCCATAAAAACGGCATTTTTTCGGGTGTCCGCAAAAGTCCGTAGCAGCCGAAAAGTGCCAGTAAAAATGGTGGCCATCGGCTTCGGTCAGAGCTTCGCATGTGCAATTATGGGAATCCCCGAGTGGTGAGTGAGAAGATCCAATCCAGACCCTGAGAAGAGTTGGACGACCACTCCTCCTTTTGCCAGCTAGTGCCTCTGCCCAGCCCATCTGCCCTCAAATGAGGTTACTGCATTTTCCCACCACACCACTGCCAGCACCTGACCGGAGCAGACGCTCAGGATGGATGGTTGGATCCTCCTGATTCCTGCCTGCCTCCCTGCTCTGGCTGACCCTGCAGCCCTCCTGGTGACAGTGGTGAGTGCAGTACGCTTCCTCTTCAAGCCAGCAAAAAAGAGTCAGGGAGTGTGAGACTATTTGACACCCACACTGTCTCTGCTCACTCTGATAGCCGCGAGCCAAGCTGCAGGAGTCTCTCTCTTAGTGTGAGTGTGCACTGTATGAGTGCAGTGTGCACTGGATAAGTGGCAGGAGGTAATGGAAGGATGGTGTAATGGAAACAAGAGGTGATGGGGATGGTGTGATGGAGATAGAGGGATGGTGACAGGGGGATGGTGTGATGGAGATGAGAGGTGATGGAGGGATGGAGATGAGGGGAGATGGAGACAGGGGGATGGTGTGATGGAGATGAGGGGTGATGGAGGGATGGAGACGGGGGGAAGGAGGGATGGAGACGGGAGTTGGTGTGATGGAGATGAGGGGTGATGGAGGGATGGAGACAGGGGGATGGTGTGATGGAGATGAGGGGTGATGGAGGGATGGAGACGGGGGGATGGTGTAATGGAGATGAGGAGGGATGGAGATGAGGGGGGATGGAGACTGGAGTGATAAAAACAGGAGGTGATGGAGACAGAAAGTCTTTAGAAGTGGGGACATAAATTCTGGTGATCCTAGTGGCTACCAGGGATTTCACCTCACTTTCTGTGGTGGTTATGGAACAGAAATTAAGGGGAAATCTCTACAATTTGACATAGGTGACAAAACTGATGGACTAAATAATCTGCCCTTATTATATTGAAAATAATATAAATATGTTTTCTTTACCTTGCTATCTACCTTAAATCACATTGCAATTTGCACAATGCTTGCTTGTAGCCTAAATACTGAAATTTGCACTGAAAACTGTAATTTTGTAACTTTTGTAAAATGCCAGTAAAAACGTGGCTGTGCCAGTAAATTTTGGGTGTTGTGCCAGTAAATTTCAATCTGGTAGGTTGGCAACACTGCGATAGGCTCACATAGGGTTGCCACATCATCCCTTTAATCCAGGACACACATGAATTACACAAGTTCTGTGGCTCATTAAGGTGGTAATTAAACTCACTTGGTGCCTCATCTGCATTAAATTAGCCTCAGACCCTGTGTAATTCATATGTGTCCTGGATTAAAGGGATGATGTAACAACCCTATGCTCACACCTATGCTTTTTTTGCGTGCCGCATTTGCATGGGCACAGCAGCCCATTCTTACTGTGTTTCCGAAAAACAATTGCATGCACCTTTTCAAAAATGTAGCCGCAGTCAAAAAGACCACACATGCACTGAGATTTTATATGCGTGGGGGGTGCCATTCAGAAGATATGGCAGACCCGCTTGTTTCCGCAAAGCAGTGCGTTTCACTGTGGGTGGGTGCGGGAATCGCTGCAATACCCGCAGCCACACGCAGAAGTGTGAACATAGCCTTAAAGCGGATTTCCACCCAAAAGTGGAACTTCCGCTTTAAGTGTAGGTGACCCCATGACATGCCACAATTGGCATGTCATTTTTTTGGGGGGGGGGGGGTGGCTCCCACTTCCTCTCCTGGCACCAGAGACCCGGAAGGAAGTTCACCTCTCCCCCTTCCCACAAGGCAATCTTCTGGGACACGTCACAGGTCCCAGAAGATTGCCTGGCCATTTGCAGAGCAACTCGTGCATGCGCAGTGTGCGTCATGGCTGGGCACCCACACTTGCTATACCGGCGCTGCGGAGGGGAGTGGGAGAGGAGCGAGGCCTCATCGCTGAACCGCGGCACAGGTGAGTGGCCATTTATTAAAAGTCAGCAGCTACACTTTTTGTAGCTGCTGACTTTTAAATGGGTGGAACTCCACTTTAACCTTCAAAATGCCAAACCATTATGCCACAACCGTATGCATTGCACGCAATTACAGGGCCATCACAGTACAGCCCTTTTCACTTGAATTAATCCTGTTTGGCGGCAGTACCGCCTGCCAAATACAACATGTTTATCTGTTGCCAAAAAGCATTGTAGCTGCATCCTGGGTACAGCCCTAAGCAGCTGCCTTGCTTTGTTTAGGTGGATAGTCAGTTGTAATTTTACTGCCTCCAGCTTCTCATGTGAATGAGCCCCTCAGGTGTATTACTAGTTTAACAGCTAGGGTCTGAAATACCTATGACTCGCAGTAACTGTTATAGGGCCCTTTCACACCAGCCTCATCTGCTACAGTGCGTGTGTTTAGATGTTTTGGTTACACGCATTGCATTAGGGCACCCCATTCATTTGAATGGGCTGCCCAAAGTACCACAATGGACCAAAAATTGTGCATGCAGCGTTTTCACCAACACACATTAGTACCACACCATAATGGTGCAGATAGGCCCCCCTCTGTGTGTAAAAGCTGAGCAGCATGTTAAAGTATAGTACTGTGATCATTGCAACGTTGTTCACAACATACAAGGACAGTAGCTGGCTGTCCGACACATCACAATACAAAAAAAAAACATGCATTATTGTGTACTGCATTGCCCAAAATCGTGCAGGTCTGGTGTATCTTGGATTATTTCAAATGAATGAGCTACCTTATGCAAAATATTTTATAGAAACATAGCAGAGTGATGACAGAAAAAAAGACCAAGTCGTCCATCGAGCATCGAGTCTGCCCCATTATTATTTATTTTTAAATTAGATGTAGCCGCCAGCGTACTACAGTTATCTGCAGACCTACCTTCTTTCATTTTGTTGTAGTATCCCTCTAGTGCTGGACTCAAATGACTTACATCATCTTCCTGAGCCAAGTGGAGAGCATTGTAGGAATTGTAGTTTCTTGAACAGACATTCTGGGCTGCAGAACCATCCCTGGACCACACATCCCAGCAGGCCATCGGCTGCACAGAAAATAATTCCGGGAGAAGCTATAAAAGGGCCAAAGACGATTGGGGCTGTCCTAATGATCTTCAGCATTTCAGCACCTAGAACTCTATATCTGTTAAAGGGCCAGGAGCCGGGTCCACGCACTCTCTCTTCCTGGGCTCTATTAGGTGACCACCTCTCCGCTGCTGTGGAGGAGGGCTGCGGCCTACCACGCAGTGACACGGCAACTCCAGCCTGGCCCAGGTGCTAGTTACTCGAGGGGCATCACCGCAGTGTTGCTGTACCAGCCGGATCAGACGACATACTGTTTCCTGCAACCAGTCAGTCATCTCTGCTTGTTCAGCAGGAGGGTGACTCATCCAGAATCGCTCCTCAGGAGGTCCCTACTCTGTTCATCAGATGGTGAAAGGCCATCCACCCATAAAATAGATTCTGCCTTGCTATATTGCATTGAAAACTGTATACAGAAATATTACCCTTGGAATTACTCTAAAGATTACTGCTAGCCAGATTAGGCTGTTATGCTTTGCCCATATATCACTGTGTCATAATCAGGATACATGTCTCTTGAACTCCAACTGCCGGTGAAGATTATTGCAGGCCTTGCATCCTGGACACTGCTGTTCTACTGCTGGTTAAAGGGACCCACCCTTGTTACCTATTAAACCTGGTCTCCCATTAGGATTTAAGATGTAATAGGCCAGCCTAGGATCCCTTTTAGTTAGTGGTTTATTACAGAATCATTAATTTATTCATCCACTGTCTGTTCCCATGTACATTGATATTTTGTATATGTGATTCCAATCTGTAATATAATTGCCTTTTTGAGGACCTTCTCGGCTGAGTTTTGGCTGTTAACCCAGGACTTAGCTGATCAAAAACTCTGCTTTTGAACAAATAAAATCCAGAGAGTTACTTATCTTACAGTGTGTCAGTGTGTCATTTAACAGTGCTTGCAAAATGTCTGAACCTAGTGTGTCAGGAAGGCTGAAAGGTCAGGGTCAGGACGGCGCAGATAAACAGGTAACTCTAAGCAACCCCCAAGGGGGCAGTGCTACATATAGATGTTTTTTTTTTTTTTTTTTTTTTTAAAGGGTTTTTATTAACATATGCACACAAATTACAAAGTCTGTATCAACATTATGCATTGAACATTAAGATTCTTATATATTACATTATCATGTCAAGGGTCACTTGTGTCCTATTCCATCTTAACATCTCGTATGGGTGCATGTATCACTTTTTTTTTCCCATTATCATGTTCCTGTATAACACTTCTATTTTTTTTTCATAAAACTTATAAACCAATATAGAGTACCAATAAAAAAAGTTGAGTGCATGTGTCTTTCTTGTTTATAAAAAACTCAAAGGTATATAACATTGCTGCTTGACCTCATCTTTTTCCTCTGTGTTGCATATATCTACATTGTCCAATGACAATTGCTTAGGTATTATCAAATACTGTGTCTCTAGAATCCACCCAAGGGGCCCAAATGTTATTAATTTTTTTTGGGCATCCCCTGGCCTCATAGGTCAGTTTATATAGTTTAAGGTTGTCATTTACTA
>BLSH010281356.1:0-14957 GCA_018402905.1 Glandirana rugosa | reverse complement strand
TTTCAGGGCCTTCTGGGACCTTTTTTTGACACCACCTACTGGCTTCTTAAGAAAGGGACCACTTCTTTTGTGGGAAGTGTTGTCAACCGGTCTATTCTTGAGAAAGGTCCTCCATCCACATACTCACAGTTTCAGTTGTTAGTTCTCTTCTGAAGTGGTCTCACCTATGTCTCCCAAGTGGTGTTCTACATTTGGTAACCGCTCGGAGTCTTTGTCCTTCCGGTCTAATCTCAAACGGTTTGTTGTAGATTTTTTCGGAAGTGTCAAGACCTTGTTGTACAAGTTGATCTTGGTCTCATCTGTCCATAGGATGTTGTTCCAGAACTGTGAAGGCTTTTTTAGATGTTGTTTGGCAAACTCTAATCTGGCCTTCCTGTTTCTGAGGCTCGCCAATGGTTTACATCTTGTGGTGAACCCTCTGTATCCACTCTGGTGAAGTCTTCTCTTGATTGTTGACTTTGACACTCATACACCTACCTCCTGGAAAGAGTTCTTATCTGGCCAACTGTTGTGAAGGGTGTTTTCTTCACCAGGGAAAGAATTCTTCGGTCATCCACCACAGTTTTTTTCCAGGGTCTTCCGGGACTTTTGGTGTTGCTGAGCGTTCTTTCTTTTTAAGGATGTTCCAAACAGTTGATTTTGCCACACCTAATGTTTTTGCTATCTCTCTGATGGGTTTGTTTTGCTTTTTCAGCCTAATGATGGCTTGCTTCACTGATAGTGACAGCTCTTTGGATCGCATATTGAGAGTTGACAGCAACAGATTCCAAATGCAAATAGCACACTTAAAATTGACTCTGGACCTTTTATCTGCTCCTTGTAAATGGGATAATGAGGGAATAACACACACCTGGCCATGGAACAGCTGAGCAGCCAATTGTCCCATTACTTTTGGTCCTTTAGAAAGTGGGAGGCACATATACAAACAGTTGTAATTCCTACACCGTTCACCTGATTTGGATGTAAATACCTTCAAATTAAAGCTGAAAGTCTGCAGTTAAAGCACATCTTGTTCGTTTCATTTCAAAGCCATTGTGGTGGTGTATAGAGCCAAAAAGATTAGAATTGTGTTGATGTCCCAATATTTATGGACCTGACTGTGTGTGTGTATATATATATATATATATATATATATATATATATATATATATATATATATATACATATACATATACACATACATATACACAGACAGTATATGTATACAGTTTTGATTTAACTGCAAGCAATTGAATAACATTTAGTAAATACCACAGTAATGTTTCTTTTTAGATGCAGAATACCAAGCGCCTCAATTTTTCATTTTTCCATCCTCTGCTATTACAAGTAATTGCATAAAAATCCCCAAGGTTGAATTATAGCAGTGGGAGTCTCAGAGGTTCCTTACTGCAGTTGTTCATGTAAATAATATTTCCTCCAAGCCCTTGCTAACAGGTTACTTTGCTTGAAGATCAGGTTGGAAAGACTAGGGGCTCAGATATTTAAACTAACATAATAAGTTGATTGTGCCATGTTGGGCATTAATATCCATTTTCATGCTAATAGAAAATGTGTTTTCAGCCTCCTATTAAAAGATGTTTTCAGACTATCTGCTGAACTGATATACATACATATCACTTCAAGTCCCTGTTTGGCTACGCTTCCTCCTCCACTGTATCTATGGAGAAAGCCATGGTTATCACTCAGGCTGGACTTCAAACAGGTCTGTCTACCCCTTGTTGATCTCTATTATACAGGGGGGGGGGGGGGATAATACAGTTTCTACTTTCCATTATGCTTACAGGAAGTGTTGAAGATACTACATTACTGCCAAGATAAACACGCATTTCAGTTTTTTCCTGAAAAATAAACACAAACACAGCTATCCTTATGCTGTATTCACATCCTAGCATTGTGTTTGAGTGTTTTTTGGGTGTTTTGTTGCACATTTTTATACAGCGTTTTTGAGCTTTGACATTTTTTTAAAATTAGCCAATTGAGAAAAATACAATCTGTTTCATTATTTGTTGCAATGTTTTTAAGCTTTTTCATCCACTCCCATTTATTATTTATTTACGATTTTTAGGGTTGGGTTCATTTATGTAATAATTTATTATTATTGTTAGGGTTAATTTTTTTATGTATTTTTTTTTTAATCAAAACAATATTTTATTGCTGTCAAACAAGAATGCACATGCATTTATTACAGTATCCATAGTAGAGTGTACAGCATTACAATTGATTTGTCCGGAATAGCAAAGCAATATGAATTAAATGGGTATAGTCATTGTAATACATCTCAAGAACGGGACATTTAATGAATGAGAAAAGATAAAAGAAAATAATACAGGACTTCCAATCTGTGCTTGTTCCCTCCTTTTTTTATAAGGTGGATAAACCTTGTAGACTACCTAGGTTTATTATTGGGCTTACTAGGGTACCTAAATCCTCTTTGCTCATATGTGTCAAACATACTATGCTCTAAACCTAGGAGTTCACGCTCAAGAGTTCCAGCTAGATTTACATCAGCAGCAATCTGTCCCTAACCAGTTGTACCGGGGCTACTGAGGGATTAGATAGCCAGTTTTGCCATATAATATCAAACTTTTGAGATGCATTGCGGTGACGGTAAGCCAGCTGTTTTCTAAGGAGGGTGTTGTTGACGCAATGTATCCATTGGGCTTTAGTAGGCGAGGAATGCAATAGCCATAATCTTGCTAACAACTTCCTTTGATTATGTAGTATATGCCTCTAGGGAACATCTCCTTATCTATAGCTCCCAACAGGCACGCCAGTGGGGTAAAGGGGATAGGAAGTTGAGCTATTTCAGTAATGGTTTGAATGACCTCAGCCCAGTATCTTGCCAGTTTGTGACATCTCCAGGTCATATGTATAACATCACCTGTGTGAGGTACACACTTTGGGCAGAGAGGAGTGTCTCTTCTGCCCCAAGCAAACAGTTTGGCCGGAGTACGATATGACCTATGAAGGATGAAGAGTTGAGAAAGTTTTTGGAAGGCAGAAACTGAGACTACTGGGAGGCAGGGGAGGGCTGGTAGCCTTAGGCCTGGGGGGGCAAGTCCAGTAAAGTGGCCCATTGAACCACCGAATCAGTTCACCATCTATGCCCACCTGGTTTTATAATAGATATTGATGTTATGAAGCAAAACAAATATGGTACAATGTGGTAACATAATTTAATGTTAATAGCAACAAAGGAGGTGCAGCCTCATCAGTGCCCATCGATGCAGCCTCATCAGTGCCCTGCTGCCTCATTAGTGCTCATCAATGCAGCCTCACACGTGCCCATCCAAAGCAGCCTGCAATGCAGAAAGAGGAGAGCCGCCATATTACAAAGAGAGGGGATCTCCTGCTTACCTGGCTCATACGAAGTCCCGCTCCTATAATAGACATCATCTATGGTAGGGCCGGCCCTGGGCGACCCCCTCTGCTTGCAGTTAGTTGGCGGCCGTGCCCCTGGCCCCTACTTCCTCCACAAAAAGAAAATATTGTCAGCGGGCAACGGCCGCCAGCCATTTTGAATGTAAGTTGGGGTGGCCTGGGGGGCATTTGCCACCCTGCCCCCTGGCCCAGCCCTCCCCTGCTGGGAGGGATTCTAATGCCATGTCTCACTGCTCATCGTCTCTCTCCTATGTCTGTGACCCATGAAGACCTTAACTGGTTCCCGACCACGCGCCGTCTTTTCACAGCGGCAGTCGGGGAGCCCTGCGCGAATCGCCGTAAATAAGCGGCGATTCGCATTTGGCCACCAGGGGGCGCGCGCGCATGCGCACCCGCCGCACTCCTGGGGAGTGTGCCCGCGGCTCGGGCGGACCCGATGTCCGCCGGCGAGCCGCGATGAGCGGCTACAGGGAAAAGAACGGGGAACCGCCGATGTAAACACGGCGGTTCCCCGCCCTGTCAGTGGGGCATGAGAGATCTACTGATCCCTGTCACTGGGATCAGTTAGATCTCTCATGCCCATGTTAGCCCAACCCCCCCACAGTAAGAACACACCCAGGGAACACACTTAACCCCTAGCTCTCCCCCTGCAGGTTAACCCCTTCACTGCCAATGACATTTATACAGTAATCAGTGGACATTTAAATTTCTGATCGCTGAATAAATGTCATTGGTCGCAAAAAAGTGTCAAAATGTTCCGACATATCCCCCCCAATATCGCATTACCGCTAAAAATCGCAGATCGCCGCCATTACTAGTAAAAAAAAAACAAAAAAAACCCCCCAGAAATTAATTCTCATCATCCGTAAACAAAGCCACTTTTGCGCAAACCAATCAATAAACACCAATTGCGATTTTTTTTATCGCAAATATGAGGAATTATATAAATCGGCCAAAAACGGTGAAAAAAAATGTTTTTTTATATTTTTTTTTTGGATTTGAATTTTAGCAAAAAGTAAGAAATTTGGGTTTTTTTGCAAAATGGTCGCTCTTCTTTTGTTTATAGCGGCGATAAGAAATGACGCAGAGGCGATCAAATACCACCAAAAGAAAGCTCTATTTGTGGGAAAAAAAGGACGCAAATTTTGTTTGAGTACAACGTCGCACGACCGTGCAATTGTCAGTTAAAGCGACGCAGCGCCGAATCGGAAAAAGTGCTCTGGTCCTAAAGTGCAAAATTCTTCCGGGGCTGAAGTGGTTAACTTAAGTAAGGAGGGAGTTATCATAAGGACAGAGTACATGTGGAAAATTAGACCCTTACGGGAAGTTGCCCATATAAGATTTTGTATCGTGGTGGAGGAGGATATAGAGAGGGGTTTCACTTGCCGAAGCTGGAGGTATTGATAAAACCGGCCATTAGTGAGCAAGAATTCATTACACAACTGTTCAAAAGTTTTTAAGGTGCAATTGGAGTGCAGTTGATGGAGGAACTGTATCCCCTATTTCTTCCATAAGGAGAACCCCTCTAGCTTATTAACTTCTGCGAAATTGGGATTGTGCCATACTGGCGTGAACTCCATCATACCAGAAATAGACAGTTCCTGTTTAGTTGTTTTCCACACTGTTTAACCACTTGCCGACCGCAGGTTGACGGCGACAAGGTGGTTCGATATTGCAAACCGCCGTCATATGAAGGCGGCTTCGAGATTGTGCACTGTGAGCGCGCGCTCACTGTGTCCGGGGGGGCCAGGGAGCGGGTGCGGCGGACTCGATCTCCGCCAGCTACCCGCGATGCCCCCCCCCGGAGTGAAAGAATGGAGGTCCGTGTATGTAAACACGGATCTCCTTTCTGTGAGATGGGGAAGGGCGGTGATCACAGCCTTCCTCTATATGGAAGCCGTGATCACTCCCCTCCCCCTGCTAGGCCAGCCCACACACAGTTAGAACACGCCCAGGGAACACAGTTAACCCTTAGAGCGCCCCCAGGTTAACCCCTTCACTGCCAATGGCATTTATACAGTAATCAGTGCATTCTTTTAGCACTGATCGCTGTATAAATGCCAATGGTCCCAAAAAAGTGTCAAAATGGTCTGACATGTCCGCTCCAATATCGCAGTACCGCTAAAAATCGCAGATCGCCGCCATTACTAGTAAAATAAATAAATAAATAAAAACCACAAAAATGAATTCTCATCATCCGTAAACGCGACAACTTTTGCGCAAACCAATCAATAAATGCCGATTGCGATTTTTTTTATCACAAATATGAGAAAGAATATAAATCGGCCAAAACCGTTGAAAAAAATGTTTTTTTATATTTATTTTTTGGATTTGTATTTTAGCAAAAAGTAAGAAATTTAGTTTTTTTTTGCAAAATTGTCGCTCTTCTTTTGTTTATAGGGGCGATCAGAAATGACGCAGAGGTGATCAAATACCACCAAAAGAAAGCTCTATTTGTGGGGAAAAAAGGACGCAAATTTCATTTGGGTACGCTGCACGACCGCACAATTGTCAGTTAAAGCGACGCAGTGCCGAATCGCAAAAAGTGCTCTGGTCCTAAAGTGTGAAATCCTTCCGGGGCTGAAGTGGTTAAACAAGTCTCCTGTAGGTTAACCACTTTCCGACCAGCGCCGTAAATAGGCGGCAGTCTGGTTTGAGCGGCTCTCCCGGGACATATGACACATGTCCCGGTATCATTTTTTAGAGCTGGCGGTCGGCTATCCAGGGGTAATGACCGATCCAGCTCGGGAGCCGCTCGGTCGTTACCCCGGGGGGCAGGAGGGGACACCCCCCCCTCCCGCCGCCTTCTGCCGCTCTTCTCCGGCCTCCCGTCCCACCGGGAGACTGGAGCGATGATCCGGCGCGTCCGCCGGCTGGAAGGAGACCTGACAAAAGCCGTAATCGGCTCCGATCGGGTCTCCTTCGGCAAATTCCGGAAGCGACGTCACAACGTCACTTCCAGTTTACCCGGCGGCTAACGGCGCCAAATTTAAAAAAATTACAGTGTTCAGAATCGCCGTTTTTGGCAATCTGAATACTGTGAAGTGCAAAGGAGGGATGGGGGGTCTTTTAGACCCCCCGGCCCTCCAAAAAGATTACCTGTCACCATATATTACTATCACAAGGGATGTTTACATTCCTTGTGATAGCAATAAAAGTGATCAGATTTTTTTTTTAAAGGAACAGTGCTAAAAATAAATAAATAAAAAAAAAATTTAAATCGCCACCGTCCCCGCGAGCTCGCGCAGCAAAGAAAACGCATACGTAAGTCGCGCCCGCATATGAAAATGATGTTCAAACCACACATGTGAGGTATCGCTGCGATCGCCAGAGTGTGAGCAATAATTCTAGCAAAAGACCTCCTCTGTAACTCTAACCTGGTAACTGTTAAAAAATTTTAAAGCGTCGCCTATGGAACTTTTTAAATACCGGACTTTGTCGCCATTCTGCGAGTGAAAGACCGCTGCGCAAATACCGTGTGACAAAAAGTATTGAAACAATCGCCATTTTATTCTCTAGGGTGTTTGAAAAAAAATATATATAATGTTTGGGGGTTCTAAGTAATTCTCTAGCAAAAAAAAATGTTTTTAGCTTGTGACCACCAAATGTAAAAAAGTGGCCCGGTAGGTAAGTGGTTAAGAGTGAGCTATGCCCGGGAGGTCCACTTCCAAGTGTGATATGACAGAGAGCTCTGGAATAATCCAGGACACCAAACGAGCGGCTGGATCCAACTTATCCTCAGTACCCCAGCCTGCAAACTGCTGCTGCTGGGAGGTCAGGAAATACATCTTGGGGTTAGGGGCCGCCAGACCACCCCGATCCTTGCCATATTGGAGGGTATTTAGACTTATACAGGCCTGCCCCCTTCTCCATATAAGATCCTGAAATTGGGAATCTATATATTTAAACCATTTGTTCAAAATCCAAATGGGTGTATTAGGAAAAATATATAATAGCTGCGAGGCCCACACCATCTGTAAAAGGTTTACACGACCTATCACCGATAGCGGCAGTTTGCACCAGCTATTACCTTTGAGTTTTTGTTTATTTAATAGGGGAGCCAAGTTAAGTGACAGATAGTCTGCTGGATCTTTAGACACCATAACCCCCAGGTACTTAAAGAAGTCCACTATGGCAATTTGTGCTGCCCTGTCTGGGAGAGGTGTCACAAGTGGGTCTAGCGGCATAAGCACCGATTTGGACCAGTTGATGGCAAATCCTGAGATACTGCTGAAGTCTGAAATGAGTTTCATGACAGTGGTTAACAAATCCCCCGTGTCACCCAGATATAGTAGTGTGTCATCCGCATAAAGGGACACCTTATCTTCCATGGGGCCTCTGCAGAATCCAACTATAGATGGGTGATTACGAATGAGCATTGCCAGAGGCTCCACTGCCATCGCAAACAGCAGCGGCAAAAGTGGACACCCCGGCCGAGTGCCTCTATGTAAGGAAAAAGAGGAGGAAAGGGCATTATTTATTCTTAATCTAGCGCTTGGAGCCGAGTAAAGGACTCTAATCCAATTAATATACCTGTCCCCTATGCCAAACCTAGACAGGATATCCAGGAGGTAGGGCCATTCAACACTATCAAATGCTTTTGCGGCATCTAAGGATAAGATGGCCCTACCTCCAGGATTAGCCACAGGAATCTGCAGATTTAAAAATAGATGTCTTATGTTGTCTGCTGTGGACCAGGCAGGGATGAAACCTGATTGATCTCGGTAAATAAGTCTGCTAATAAATTTAGATAATCTATTGGCCAGTACTCGGGCAAGGAGTTTAACGTCTGTTTTCAACAGAGATATGGGTCAATACGAGTCTGGGATGAGTTTGTCTTTTCCTGGTTTGGGGAGCACCACTATTATGGCTTCCTGCATGGAATTGGGCAATTTGCCTGTGTCAGCTGCTTCCTAAAGTGCTCGAAGCAGTGGTGGGAAGAGAACATTCCCATATTTAAGGTAAACTTTTGCAGGAAGGCCATCAGAATCTGGTGATTTATGCCTAGGGGCCTTAGCTAAGGCCTCACTCAGCTCCTCCAGTGTGAGAGGGGAGTCCAAGGCTGTACATTCCCCCTCCGATAACTGGGGGAACGCGCAGTCCCGTAGTAGGTCCGTCAGTGCATCTGACCTAGAGGCATACAAATCTGTATAAAAGTGTTGGAATGTACCCAATATATCCTCCCTAGTAGTGCAGATTGTTCCGCTCGGGGACTTAATGGCAGTGATATTGCTATCTTCCTGTTGTGCTTTTGCTACCATGGCCAAGAGGTGTCCTGTATTCTCTCCCTCTTCAAAGTAATTTTGCTGAAGGAAATCCCTTCTCTTCTCTGCCGCTGACATCACCGTATTGTAAAGGGATTGGGCTTCTGTCCAATAATTGACCGGGGTAGGGTTAGTAACATATGCTGCTTCTCTATTCTGTAAATCGGAGCATACTGTGTCTTCCCATTCACATGATCTCCGCTTAATACCTGTAATTTCCTTTATGATGAGCCCCCTAAGGTAGGCCTTCAGGGAGTCCCAGACAATGGCCCTGCTGGAGGAGTGTTTGTTTAATTGCAAATAGTCTCCCAAAGCCTTAGTTAGAGACAGTATCTGGGACTGAGAACAGTGTCAACCAAAATGGGTTCACTCGCCATAATGGGCGCAGGGGCTTGTCTGCAATATCCAGGCATACTCAGAAAGGCGAGTGATCCAATAGCAGCCTGGACTCATAGGCAGAGTCCGTCACATATGGGATTAGGGCCTGATTTCACAGTCCCATATCAATTTGCGATAGCTCCCCATAGATGGCTGAGTAACATGAATAAAATTTAACACTGGTATTGCGGGTAGGCCACACGTCCCTCAGGCCCAACTCACTGACCAAGGCAGCAAATAGGGGTTTTACTAGGTGTGTGGGAAATATTACTACGCCGAGTCATCAATTTGTCTAGCTGGGGATCCAGGATATTATTTATGTATTCATTTAATTAGTTATTATTATTTAATTATTGCATTTGAGCAAAAATCTGCTCAAAAACGTGCGACAAAGCGTGCAAATCACGTATTAAAATACATTTTTATGGGGAAAAAAATGCTTCAGCAGTGCATCAATATGCCCAAATTGAGCTATAAAGGTTCCAAAACTATTTTGAGCTTCAGGTATTTGGCCACTTGGAGTGGAGATATGAACAAACTCCTTTTTTGATTTTGATTTGATTTTTTTTCTCCTCCAGCATTTTGCAGCTTTGAGCTACAAAATTCTCAGATGTGACTGGAGCAGCCTTAAAAGGACTGGTAAGCTGCAACATATTACTTTTTTGGTCTTTAATCTAATATATAAATTCTGTCACTTACTAGCAGTGTAAAGAGCTGGTCTTACTCCTAGCCTTGAACACTTCATCTTTTACTTTTGCTTGAAATTTGAAAACCATGATACTTTTTTTAAAATTTTTAATAAAAAGCCATAAAAATACAATTTACATGGAATAACTGGTACAAACGCAAAACAAAGGCTGTCTATGTTGTTTATGTGTCAGTCTTTCCCATGTTTTTTCTGTCTGGCAGGAAAGAGAACAAATATATTTACTGAATCGGTCAGCACAGGAAGATGACAGAATGTAAGGCAGAAATCTGGGTTCCTAACAGAATATGAGAAATTACACATTTAGAAAAAAAAAAAAGAAGACCTTACCAGCAACCATTTCAGCTAATCCCAATTTTCATTCATAACTCTTGACCCTGCATGAAATTCCCTGTTTAGTTTGATACAAATATTTTTGGCTGTCTGTGGTTAAGCACATACATTGCCCCCAAATAAGCAGAAAACTTAGTAGAGTGACTGTTGTCTGCCAGAAAGACATCTTAGAAATGCCAAGTTGAACTTTCATGACTGCCTAACCCACCCAATCCACAAATAAATATGGTAAACGTTCTCATAAGATGACGTGATGTGCATAACTTCATACAGATCTCTCTGTGAATCACAATAACAAAAGAAAAGATGTCAAATGTGCAGAGAGAATATATTCATAGACATACATATATACACATCAATATTACAAATGTTACAAATATAAAAGTGACCTGTCACTTTATTTTTATACAAGCTGCAGTGTTTGCCTTGTTGTCCTATTATTACCATTACATGAAATAGAGCAGTTTCTGTTTTCACACAGTAAACAGTCACCATTGAGAAATATATATTATTATATTATTAATATTAGACTAGACAGAAATTAAAAAGCTTTTTGCCATCACAGTCCATCCATTAGCGCTAGAAGATCATCTCCTTTGCTGGTATTCTGTACCAATGTCTCCTCAGATCGAAACTCTCCCATAATGCGAGAAAGCTCTTTATTTCTCTCCTGGTCCTGGAAAAGCAAAATGGAAAATTTGTTTAACACTGAAAGGACAACTATAAAAGCATTTTATCTCTTAAAATGCACCTAAAATTCCTTGCTTATTGTGGCCATACCATTATTTTTTTATTTAAACCTCCTCTGGCACAGTTATAAAGTACTTCTGTGTGCTTTATAAAATGTCATTTACTTAAGGTTTTAAAGACAGCTGATGGAAGGGGTGGCTCTGATGTGGGTCCTGATGGACAGGGTGGCTCTGGCAGGGGACCCTCAAGTAAGGGGCGGCTCTGGCGGGGGACCTTGAAGTAAGGGACGGCTCTGGCGGGGGACACCAAGGTAAGGGGCTGCTCTGGCGGGGGACCCTGAGGTAAGGGGCTGCTCTGGCGGGGGACCCTGAGGTAAGGGGCTGCTCTGGCGGGGGACCCTGAGGTAAGGGGCTGCTCTGGCGGGGGACCCTGAGGTAAGGGGCGGCTCTGGCGGGGGACCCTGAGGTAAGGGGCGGCTCTGGCGGGGGACCCTGAGGTAAGGGGCGGCTCTGGCGGGGGACACTGAGGTTTGGGGCGGCTCTGGCGGGGACCTGATCTAAGGGGGGGATTATTCTAATCAATTGGAAGAAAAAAAAAGTGAGATGGAGGGAGGAAGAACACATGCAAGGGCATCAGGTGTTTCACACTACACTCTGCACTTTTTAAATAAAACGTAAAATATTGGCACAGTGCAGAGAATTTCCAGCGATGTCCTGTGGTATACAAAGTGGGGGCACTGCAGTTCTTTATCAATAGGCTCCTAGGAAACACTAAATACTCATAGCGTAGCAGGACCAACCTCCCTTTTATTATAACGCAGATGCACCGCTTTGTTCAGGCAGAACCCTTTTGCCTACTCTGACCTGGAAATAACTACAAGAGAATGAATAAGAAAATGTTTTAATTTTGTCTTCTACAACCTAAGGCCTTGTACAAAAAGTAGTTGGTCACATAGATAAGATTTTCCTATCTGGGAAACTTTGTAATAAAAAAAACATTTATTTTAATATTGGTTGAAATATTACTGGACAACTTAGAGAAAATATTCCTTACATTTACAAAAAATGTAATTTGCTATAGTCGCTGTAGCTTTCTTTTAGGGAGCCTGGAGAAACTTGGGAATACTCAAGAGTGCACAAGAGGCAACACAGTACAATAACTCCATCACTTAACTCGTCACTTACTTCACTGGCTTCAATGTTGATCACTTTGTAAGAAAGCTCCTCTGGTCTTGTCAGTGCTGCTTGCCTTTTTGCATGTCAAGAAAAAGATGTAACCGCTTAATAACAGTCACATGACCCTATAACATACTTGTTACTGTCAACAAGTTTATATCTTTCTAAAAATTCATCTTATATACAATAAAAAAATAATTCTAAAATCACAAATATACAGTATCTCACAAAAGTGAGTACACCCCTCACATTTTTGTAAATATTTAATTCTATCTTTTCATGTGACAACACTGAAGAAATTATACTTTGCTACAATGTAAAATAGTGAGTGTACAGCTTGTATAACAGTGTAAATTTGCTGCCCCCTCAAAATAACTCAACACTCAGTCATTAATGTCTAAACCACTGGCAACAAAAGTGAGTACATTTATTTCACAGTATTGTGAAAGCTTGATTGAACAAGCTGAGGTTAGAAGCTGATTGGCTAGCATGCACAGCTACACCGGTTTTTGCACTCTACAGCTTTAGTAAATCAACTCCACAGTGTCAATATTTTTTGTGGCCACCACTATTTTCCAGTACCGCCTTAACCCTCTTGGGCATGGAGTTCACCAGAGCTTCACAGGTTGCCACTGGAATCCTCTTCCACTCCTCCATGATGACATCACGGAGCTGGTGGATGTTAGAGACCTTGCGCTCCTCCACCTTCCGTTTGAGGATGCCCCGCAGATGCTCAATAGGGTTTAGGTCTGGAGACATGCTTGGCCAGTCCATCACCTTTAACATCAGCTTGTTTAGCAAGGCAATGGTCATCTTGGAGGTGTATTTGGGGTCGTTATGTTGGAATACGGCCCTGTGGCCCAGTCTCTGAAGGGAGGGGATCATGCTCTGCTTCAGTATGTCACAGTACATGTTGGCATTCGTGGTTCCCTCAATGAACTGTAGCTCTCCAGTGCAGCCCCAGGGCAGCACTCATGCAGCCCCAGACCATGACACTCCCACCACCATGCTTGACTGTAGGCAAGACACACTTGTCTTTGTATTCCTCACCTGGTTGCCGTCACACACACGCTTGACACCATTTAGCCAAATAAGCTTATCTTGGTCTCATCAGACCACAGGACATGGTTCCATTAATCCATGTCTTTGGTCTGCTTGTCTTCAGCAAACTGTTTGCAGTCTTTCTTGTGCATCATCTTTAGAAGAGGCTTCCTTCTGGGACGATAGCCATGCAGACCAATTTGATGCAGTGTGCGGCGTATGGTCTGAGCACTGACAGGCTGACCCCCCAACCCTTCAACCTCTGCAGCAATGCTGGCAGCACTCATGCGTCTATTTCCCAAAGACAACCTCTTGATAGGACGCTGAGCATGTGTACTCAACTGCTTTGGTCAACCATGACGAGGCCTGTTCTGAGTGGAACCTATCCTGTTTAACCGCTGTATGGTCTTCGCCATCATGCTGCAGCTCAGTTTCAGGGTCTTGGCAATGTTCTTATAGCCTACGCCATCTTTATGTACAGCAACAATTCTTTTTTTCAGATCCTAAGAGAGTTCTTTGCCATGAGGTGCCATGTTGAACTTCCAGTGACCAGTATGAGACAGTGAGAGCGATAACACTAAATTTAACACACCTGCTCCTCATTCACACCTGAGATCTTGTAACACTAATGAGCCACATGACACCGGGGAGGGAAAATGGCTAATTTGGCCCAATTTGGACATTTTCACTTAGGGGTGTACTCACTTTTGTTGCCAGCGGTTTAGATATTAATGGCTGTGTGAGGAGTTATTTTGAGGGGACAGCAAATTTACACCGTTATACAAGCTGTGCACTCACTACTTTACATTAGAGCAGAGTGTAATTTCTTCAGTGTTGTCACATGAAAAGATATAATAAAATATTTACAAAAATGTGAGGAGTGTACTCACTTTTGTGAGATACTGTATATAAGTGAGTATTTTGTTTGCAGCATTACTTCAATCAAGACCTAGATACTTATTTTTGTGTCACGTCATCACTCAGGATTGTAGAATGTGTCTTCAGGCCTGCTGTGAAGTCTAAGGGGTGGATGTGTGGCCATCAGATTCCTTCCTCCCCTGCCTTTGTGGGTCCCTTTTTGACGGAGCCCCCCACCCATTACTCATTGGTTGTCTTCAGCTGATCATGAGAAGTGGTATCTACTGGACCTTTTGGCTAGGTGGACCTGAGTGTGCCTTCCCCCCGTCGGGAAACGTGAGCCCGGGGGGCCAGGGAATGCTCCTCCTCTTTGGGAAGAGACCATTTCACATACTCTAGTGCACTTTTTTGTGCGCCTTCACATGCACATTTTTCATTCATTTTGGCTATACGTTTTTGCACACCACACTGGGGGCTCCAAAAAAAGCTCACACCACAATATTCATGCCTGATATGATGTCCTGAAACTGTTTGCTCCTGATATTTTAAGACATTAAGAGGAATAATCTCCCACTTACTCCTCTTCTTCGTCGTTGGTGAAAAGGTTTAAACGGAAGATGTGGTCAGCACTGGAGGGCTTCTTCAGTTCCATACCACCCATAAGCTGTGCCAGGAGGTTTAACTCCTCTTTCGCCAAAGGATTTGGTGCAACATTCTCCTATAAAAATATATATAAAAAAACACAACAGTTAGTCGTAATATACAGAAGCCTTACTTTTCTGCTTGTGTCTATGAGAAAGCTATATGGCGAGACATCATATTATCTATGGAGGCTCTTAAATATTATTCCCCTTTCTGCTGTAACCTAGACTCAAGTAAATAGTGTTTCCAGTGGATAGGTTGCCTGCTCACATCTAACTAGCTCTGGTACAGTGATTTTATCCTTTTGGAAAATTCAGAATAAAAAACTGATTCTGATAACTGAGCCCTGGTTCACAATAATGCGATGTGGTAAATGCACAAGATTTGTTGTGTTTCCCCGCATCGCACTCCAAAGCAATCGCACAGCGTTCATGCGATCTGCTGCGGGTGTCAATGTTATCTTAATGACATGCTGAAACACATTGCAAC
>BLSH010281355.1:1055966-1086757 GCA_018402905.1 Glandirana rugosa | reverse complement strand
CCCAGGGGTCCTTCGCAGGGGGAGGAAATAGGAGTCCCCTTCAAAGACTCGGCCTCCACCGGAGGTCCCAGAGTCCCTGGGGCCCCCTGGACAGACTTCTCCTCTGCCCACCACTGTCACACAATTGACTCCCCCTGGTCCTCGGTCGACGACTGGTTTATTTTCACGACCAACGGTGATAATAGCGACCGTAAGCGTGATTCAACGTCGACCTGGTTCTACCACTTAGCGCTAGACAAATACACACGCCCAGAAGATCCGGGGGTTCCGGATAGGAAAGTGAGGAGGAACGCTGAGGGTGTTGCCATTCACGATATAGGAAATGGTCAAAGAATTCATTGTAAGGATAGGCCTTGGGGGCCTAGAAGACCCGCACACATAAACAGATCGCGATTCACCATCTTGGTCCAGCTGCAACTTAGTGCGAATGCCAGCGATAATAGTGGCAACCAGCACTTTTATTTGGTCAGCAGCTGGCTCCTGGTCCCCCTCAGTTAACACACTGTCACCACCCGTCTCCTCTTCAGACAGGTCCCCCGGGGTCCCTGAGACCCTGGAGGCCACCTCCGGCTCAGAAACTTCCCCTGAGGATAAAGGAGGGGGACGCTTCCTGGGGACCCGCGGAGCGGCGTCCCCCCATGGAAAAAACTCATAGAACACAGCCTGCAGCTGGGTGAGAAAAGCCCCTTGGTCAGACTGTGTGGCTGCTGATGCCACCTCAGCAGGTTCAGCAGGGAGATCAGCCATTGCCAGGAATGACACAGGGATGTAAGGGACGCCCCGCACACAGCCACACACCCGCAGGGAGTCAGAGGACAGCACCCCACCACCACCAGCACCCGGAGGGAGCCCAGCTATACTTGCAGTTCCAGCTGCCTTCTAGCGCAGATCGTCTGTAAGAGCTGCCCCTGCCACTGCCGTTTCTGTGAGGAGAATAGAAATGCAGAGCATGCAGTGAAAATGGCCGCCAGGAAACACTAGAGGCCGAATACTCCTCACAGGCAACGTGCAGTACCGAAAATGGCCGCACCGAACGCTAGAGGGAAAGCCCCATAGAGTGACAATGTCCGCGGCTACGGCAAAATGGTGGCGGGCCGCCGCAAAATGGCGGGCGAGCGCCGCATGGCGATCCGGATGAGAAGGCCGAACGATCGCACGGTGCTGGGGGGGGGATGGGGGCGAGGTGTGGCAGGGGGCAAGATGGAGGGCTGATCCCGCCGGTGGCTACCCCGGACAAGCCGCCGTCACCGTCAAGTTTTGCTGACGTCGGGCCCTCTTCACACCCTGTGACGGGGGGGGAAGGCAGGGCGCTCACTTACCGGTCCGACGCCACGGTAGCCACCAGAAAGCAGACTTTGCGCCCTTGACGGCGGTATGCTGCAGGCCCAAAGTCACCCTGCCGAACGCATCGGTAAAGGGGACCAACAGGGGGATTTCATCCCGGGCCTCCCGCACGGAACGGGTAAGATGCGGCGGGTCCCCCCTAGCGGGACTGGCTTCGCATCATGTTGGCCAGGTCGGGGAAAGTACAGAGCTCCAGGACTCTCTATGCCCCGACCGGCTTCTTGATAGCAGATCATCTTGATTGCAGTAAAAAATTAAAAATAAAATAAAAAAGAAAAAATGGTCATAATCAGGACTGCAGTTCCCTATAGGGAAGCCAGGTCAACTCCTTGCGAACTAGGCGTTGAAACTGAAGAGCTATACTGTGAGGGGGTTTGATGTAGGAAGAGAGGACGGCCCCCAGGGGAGGGGCCAGCTGATTCTTTTCCCTGCCTAGTTAACTCCTAGTTGGACGAACATAAAACCCACAAAGTCAATGAAGAGCTGCGTCTGTCAGTGAACGTAAGGAGAAAATGTGGTTTCTAAGTCACATGGTAAAGCACAAGGGTCCATGTTGCCCAAGTCAAGTCAGATCCTCTCTTTTGGTTTTCCCCTTGGTTTTTTATGGGTTCAAGAAAATGTCAACTTGAATCTGACTGGTTGCTAAAAGCAACACTGACACCTTAAATATCTAAGATAGGGGTCTCAAACTGGCGACTCTCTAGCTGTTGTGAAACTTTAAGTCCCATCATGCCTCTGCCTGTGGGAGTCACGCTTGTAACTGTCAGCCTTACAATGCCTCATGGGACTTGTAGTTTCACAATAGCTGGAGGGCCGCCAGTTTGAGACCCCTGAAAGGTATATCTGAAAACTGTTCTAGGTACCCATGGAAACAATTCTTATGTTACTTATTCTTTTACTGAAGCTGGAAGAAAATGCCTGCCAATCTGCAGTAGTTATCAAAACTACTACCAAACCTGCAGGTGTCCTTTAATAATGAACATCAATTAAATTCATAAATATTCATATAGAAACTGTAATGTAGTCAAGGAACTTGAAATTCATTTTTACAACCCAACTTCTTTAATATTATAAGCCATTTCAAGCCAGGGAAAGGAGGGTGACTAGATATAAAGTCAACTTTATACAGCACTAGAAATGTAATTTGTATCTAAATAGTAGTTTGTATCGGATAAATAGTTTGTGTCAGATAACAACATCTTTATTCCATTCAGTTCTAGTAAAATCCTTAACCTGATGTTTCGAACATACAGAGCTCAAGCCCAAACACTCTTTTCTAACTCCAGCTTTTAACACAATTTTGGGCCAGCTTGGCCCAAACTAGCTATGTCCCTCACTAACATGTAAGGTCTATAAAAAATCATTGAAGACACACTGGCACATATTAAACAAAATGTACCACCCATGTGATATATATCATGTAGATAAAGTGCAATTCATGTGGACATGACCAAGGGCAGTCTGCATGCAAATACAGCCTGCCTAGGACTGCCCACTCCTCCAGACTGAACACCCACCCATCAAGGCATTTTGATGTTTCAGCAGGGGTGAACGAAAAAAAACCAAAAACTGACAGCTCAGGAGAAGCCGATGTACTAACTATACGATCATAGTATAGTGATCTCCCCTGCTGGGCTATTGTGTTCTGAAGGGAGGGAGGGGTTGTGGGGGAGACTGCCAAACCCCCCACCAGTCACCGCTTCCCCCGCCAGAACACTCCAGTCCGTGCTGACCAGGAGCAGATTGGCGGAACTTTTTCAGCTTCTGTCGGACCGGCTTCAGTACACACGGGCCGAATGTCGAACGGTTTCTACTGAACCAGCCGATGTCGCCCGACATTCAGCCCGTGTGTACTAGGCTTAACTCTTCTCAAGAGGCAGCCCACTACTTGCATCAGGGCTGAGGATTCTTGAGAGGAATATGGCACCCTACCAGCCCCTCCCGCCAGTCATGACATGCCTGCATTGCTTAAAGAAGCACACAGATCACGGCTAAGTATAGGAAATATGTCACTTTATATGCATATACAGTATCTCACAAAAGTGAGTACACCCCTCACAGTTTTGTAAATATTTTATTATATCTTTTCATGTGACAACACTAAGGAAATGACACTTTGCTACAATGTAAAGTAGTGAGTGCACAGCTTGTATAGCTGTAAATTTGCTGTCCCCTCAAAATAACTCAACACACAGCCAAACATTTCTAAACCACTGGCAACAAACGTGAGTACACCCCTAAGTACAAATATTCAAATTGGGCCCAAAGTGCCAATATTTTGTGTGGCCACCATTATTTTCCAGCACTGTCTTAACACTCTTGGGCATGGAGTTCACCAGAGCTTCACAGGTTGCCACTGGAGTCCTCTTCCACTCCTCCATGACGACATCACGGAGCTGGTGGATGTGAGAGACCTTGCGCTTCTCCACCTTCCGTTTGAGGATGCCCCACGGATTCTCAATAGGGTTTAGGTCTGGAGAAATGCTTGGCCAGTCCATCCCCTTTACCCTCAGCTTCTTTAGCAAGGCAGTGTTCATCTTGGAGGTGTGTTTGGGGACGTTATGTTGGAATACTTCCCTGCAGCCCAGTTTTTGAAGAGAGGGAATCATGCTCTGCTTCAGTATGTCACAGTACATGTTGGTGTTCATGGTTCCCTCAGTGAACTGTAGCTCCCCAGTGCCGGCAGCACTCATGCAGCCTCAGACCATGACACTCCCACCACAATGCTTGACTGTAGGCAAGACACACTTGTCTTTGTACTCCTCATCTGGTTGCCGCCACACACGCTTGACACCATCTGATGCAGTGTGCGGCGTATGGTCTGAGCACTGACAGGCTGACCCTCCTCCCCTTCAATCTCTGCAGCAATGCTGGCAGCACTCATATGTCTATTTCCCAAAGACAACTTCTGGATATGAGGCCGAGCAGGTGCACTCAACTTCTTTGGTCGACCATTGCGAGGCCTGTTCTGAGTGGAACCTGTCCTGTTAAACCGCCGTATGGTCTTGGCCACCATGCTGTAGCTCAGTTTCAAGGTCTTGGCAATCGTCTTATAGCCTCTTTATGTAGAGCAACAATTCTTTTTTTCAGATCCTCAAAGTTCTTTGCCATGAGGTGCCATGTTGAACTTCCAGTGACCAGTATGAGAGTGACAGCGATAAACCAAATTTAACACACCTGCTCCCCCATTTACACATGAGACCTAACTAGTCACGTGACACCGGGGAGGGAAAATGGCTAATTTGGCCATTTTCACTTAGGGGTGTACTCACTTTTGTTGCCAGCGATTTAGACATTAATGGCTGTGTATTGAGTTATTTTGAGGGGACAGCAAATTTACACTGTTATACAAGCTGTACACTCACTATTTTACATTGTAGCAAAGTGTAATTTCTTCAGTGTTGTCACATGAAAAGATAGAATAAAATATTTACAAAAATGTGAGGGGTATACTCACTTTTGCGAGATACTGTAGCTGCTTTAAAAATGAACATATCTGCACATGCTTAACCACTTCCCTAGCGCCGTATCCAGAATGATGGCCGGGAAGTGGTTCTGTTATCCTGACTGGGTGTCAGCGATTTAGACATTAATGGCTGTGTATTGAGTTATTTTGAGGGGACAGCAAATTTACACTGTTATACAAGCTGTACACTCACTATTTTACATTGTAGCAAAGTGTCATTTCTTCAGTGTTGTCACATGAAAGATAGAATAAAATATTTACAAAAATGTGAGGGGTGTACTCACTTTTGTGGGATACTGTAAATCTACATGAAAAAAAAGAAGAAATCTCACCCGAATGTGCATATCCTGGAAGAAGATAAGCAAAGTTTGCCTGATCAGTTGAAACTCACCAGCAGGTAGACAGTTGTACATCTAAGGGAATAATGACATGTAGATATGATAAGCACCGCAAATAAAAATTATAACTTCTTGCCCAGATGTTTAAAAAGCATGCATATACAACATAAAAGTTTCTAAACAATAAACTGTTGACCCCAGGAAAAAAGACACAAAGACTAAGGAATGTGGTAAGAGAGTACTACCTATGATAACGTGTTCTCACTGACAGGAGACAGGAATACCGCTTGTCCTGTATGTGAGATATGTTCAGAAAGCTTTTTGCACGGCCAGGACATATTGATATCATGGAAGTGAGACTTTGAAGGAAGTGGTCGTACCTTACAACTGACATTTTAAGTCTGCCAAGCATCAGCTCAGCTACAACAGCCTTTGGTTTCCTTTGTGGAGAAATGCAAGGATGCCGACACGTGTAAATGTAATACAACTTCATAAATATCTACAGGTCATTAGCCACTGTCTCTTTAGGTTTACAAACTCGACACTTTCATACATTAGGTTCCCCATTACCATTTTGCTAACTGGACTTACAAAATAAACATTTTCCACACATTGTCTATATTTATAAATCCCCTTCTCACATCAATCAACTGCCGGAAAGTCTCATCCACTTGGTTCAGAATACTTGGAGAATCCCGGATAAAGTCTTTGATGGCGTCCATGTGATTAAAGGTAACTAATAAGATATCCTTGGGGCGAGGACACAGCAGAACTTGATACTTGAAGGCCATAGTCATCAAGTCATAGAGCTGCAAGAACATATCAAATCTAATGTTAGATGCAATAGAAATCTAAAGTTTGAACATTATTATATACAACAAAAAAAAAACTACACAGCAACTCACAGCATAAAATGTAAGGGTAAAGTCAACTATGACAACCGTGAAAGTACGGGTAGTCTACCCCAGTGTTTCTCAACCTTTTACTTTGAAGTACCCCTGCAGTTCTAATAAAGTACCTCTGTCTCGAGAAAGTAAGTTCTATTGTTTGGGTGTCATTGTTTCTGTGTGTGTGTGTGCGTGTGTATAATGTGTTTGTGATGGTTTCTGTGGCTGTTTTTGATGGTTTTTGTTCATGTGCAATATCATTGTATGTGTGCATGCTGCAATCACACACACACACACACACACACACAATCAAACATGACACCCACACATAGAATCCCAAATTAACACACTGACAGCCACACAATCCAAACTAACACACTTGCAGACACACAAAATACCCACAAAATCCCAAAATTAACAGACTGGCAAGCACACACATTGTCAAATTAACACACTGGCAGACACACATATTCATAATCCCAAATTAGCACATTGGCAGACACACACACACACACACACACACACACACACTCTCCAAAATATACACACTGGCAGACAGACACGATCCAAAATTAACACACTTGGAAGCGCACACACACAATCCCAAATTAACACACTGGCAGACACACATAAAGAATCCCAAATTAACACACTGGCAGACACACACACAATTCCAAATTAACATATTTGTGACACACACACACATACCAATTTAACACACTTGCAGACACACGCACATAATCTGAACTTAACACACAGGTAGACACATGCAGCCTACCAGTTCATTGCCCACCAAATGCAGCCTCATCAGGGCAGTGCCCACCAAATACAGCCTCATCAGGGCAGTGCCCACCAAATACAGCCTTGACAGTGCAGTGCCCACCAAATGCAGCCTACCAGTCCGGTGCCCACCAAATGCAGCCTACCAGTCCAGTGCCCACCAAATGCAGCATTTTGTTCCCACAAATAGAGCTTTCTTTTGGTGGTATATGATCACCACCGGTTTTTATTTTTTGCGCTGCAAATAAAAAATAAAAAAAAAGACCGAAAAATTGGAAAAAAAAAAAAAAATTCTCTGTTTCTGTCACAAAACTTTGTAAATAAG
Organism: Glandirana rugosa; assembly: GCA_018402905.1. Taxonomy (NCBI): domain Eukaryota; kingdom Metazoa; phylum Chordata; class Amphibia; order Anura; family Ranidae; genus Glandirana; species Glandirana rugosa. The sequence continues at coordinate 1,079,617 of BLSH010281355.1, read as the reverse complement.
TACATTTTCTCCATCACTGATGAGGCTGCACTGACGGGCACTGATGAGGCTTCACTGATGAGGTGGCACTGACGGGCACAGATGAGGCACTTATATGAAGCACTGATAAGTGGCACTGATGGGCAGTTATAGGCACCCATGATAGGCACTGATAGGTGGCACTGGGCACTGATGGGTGGCACTAATATAGGGCACTGTAAGGTGTGCGTTCCCTGATGGTACCATCCATGTTGGGCACTGTGCCCCTTACCTGGTGATCTTTCCCTGGTTGGGCTCCCTGGTGATCCTGGGTGGCGATCCATGGGGGGGGGGGTTTGCACTGATATACAATCAGCGCTGATCCCCCGTCAGGAGAGCCGCCGATCGGCTCTCATCTACTCGCATCTGCAGACGTGAGCAGAGGAAAAGCCGATATACAGCTCTTCCTATTTACACTGATCAGCTGTGATTTATCAGAAACTCTTTACCATGATCGGAGATGCGGTGTGTCAGACTGACACACCACACCACCGATCGCTGTGCTGTACGCCCCTGCAGGCGCACGCCGGCTTGTTATCCTGCTGGACGTCATATGACACCCAGTCAGGATAACAGAACCACTTCCCGGCCATCATTCTGGATACGGCGCTAGGGAAGTGGTTAAGCATGTGCAGATATGTTCATTTTTAAAGCAGCTACAGTATCTCGCAAAAGTGAGTATACCCCTCACATTTTTGTAAATATTTTATTATACCTTTTCATGTGACAACACTGAAGAAATAACACTTTGCTACAATGTAAAGTAGTGAGTGTACAGCTTGTATAACAGTGTAAATTTGCTGTCCCCTCAAAATAACTCAAAACACAGCCATTAATGTCTAAACCGCTGGCAACAGAAGTGAGTACATCCCTAAGTGAAAATGTCCATATTGGGCACAAAGTGTCAGGCTGGATTCACACCAGTCCGGTGCGAATTCCAGCCTGTCTGCTGCCGAGAAAGGGCGGAGCCGCCATTCTGTGCTATCCTTTTTTACACAGCGCAGCAGCTGCGGGGGAAGGGGCCGCAAGCATGGGAAAATATCCCAGTTCAGTGCGGAGCGCATCTCCGTGCCAGATGCGTTCCCATTGAACTTAATAGGCTGGGAATTCACACCGCATTGAACAGAAAACGCACACGTTTTCTGTGCAATGTGGAGTGCAAATGCACTGCACCTATGTGAACCTGACACATTGAAAACAATGTGTTCTCAAGTGTCATGTGAATTGGATGCGATGTAAGCCGCATCCAATTAGCATAGATGTGAACCCAGCCTCAGTATTTTGTGTGGCCACCATTATTTTCCAGCACGCCTTAACCTTCATGGGCATGGAGTTCACCAGAGATTCACAGGTTGCCACTGGAATCCTCTTCCACTCCTCCATGATGACATCACGGAGCTGGTGGATATTAGAGACCTTGCGCTCCTCCTCCTTCCGTTTGAGGATGCCCCACAGATGCTCAATAGGGTTTAGGTCAGGAGATATGCTTGGCCAGTCCATCACCTTTACCCTCAGCTTCTTTAGCAAGGCAGTGGTCGGTTTGGAGGTGCGTTTGTGGTCGTTATGTTGGAATACTGCCCTGCGGCCCAGTCTCCGAAGGGAGGGGATCATGCTCTACTTCAGTATGTCACAGTACATGTTGGCATTGATGGTTCCCTCAATGAACTGTAGCTCCCCAGTGCCAGCAGCACTCATGCAGCCCCAGACCATGACACTCCCACCACCATGCTTGACTCTGACACACTTGTCTTTGTACTCCTCACCTGGTTGCCACCACACACCCTTGATACCATCTGCATCAAATAAGTTTATCTCAGTCTCATCAGACCACAGGACATGGTTCCATTAATCCATGTCCTTAGTCTGCTTGTCTTCAGCAAACTGTTTGTGGGCTTTCTTTTGCATAATCTTTAGAAGAGGTTTCCTTCTGGGATGACAGCCATGCAGACCAATTTGATGCAGTGTGCGGCGTATGGTCTGAGCAATGACAGGCTGACTCCCCATCCCTTTGACCTCTGCAGCAATGCTGGCAGCACTCATACGTCTATTTCCCAAAGACAACCTCTGGATATGAAGCTGAGCATGTGGACAAGACAACCGCTGTATGGTCTTGGCCACCGTGCTGCAGCTCAGTTTCAGGGTCTTGGCAATCTTCTTATAGCCTAGGCCATCTATATGTAGAGCAACAATTCTTTTTTTCAGATCCTCAGAGAGTTCTTTGCCATGAGGTGCCATGTTCTTCCAGTGACCAGTATGAGAGAGTGAGAGAGTGAGAGTGATAACACCAAATTTAACACACCTGCTCCTAATTCACACCTGAGACCTTGTAACACTAACGAGTCACATAACTCCAGGGAGGGAAAATGGCTAATTTGACCCGATTTGGACATTTTCACTTAGGTGTACTCACTTTTGTTGCCAGTGGTTTAGACATTAATAGCTGTGTGTTGGAGTTATTTTGAGGGGACAGCACATTTACACTGTTATACAAGCTGTACACTCACTACTTTACATTGTAGCAAAGTGTCATTTCTTCAGTGTTGTCACATGAAAAGATAGAATAAAATATTTACAAAAATGTGCGGGATATAGTCACTTTTGTGAGATACTGTAATTACGCAAAATGCATATTCTTCCATAAAAAGGTGTTAAAAAAATAATAAGCAACAAAATAATAACGGCAAACAAAAAGTAAATTTTCATACATGTGCCCCCACAGAGTGCATGCAATAAAACCTGTTTTTTAACGTGAATGTCGAAACAGCTTCATTTGGTATTTTTTGCACTGACTAGGTGGATTGAGTGCTTGAGATTTTTGTATTGTACAGAGTGCAAGAGAAAGATGAAGCTTTTTTGAAGAAGAAGTAGTCATCCATGCAGGAAAGATGCAAATGTATATATGTTTTTAAGCAAAACAATTCGGTGTAAATGGTGAGTAAAGTACCTTGTCCATACTGGCTTGGTTAAGTCTCATGATAGAAGCATGGGCCAAGCGGTCAAAAACTGTTCTGAGGGCTTTCTTGGAGTACAGCTCTTGGGGTTTAAATAGTTCTTCCATAAACTTCTTGTTAAACATAGTCGTGATAATATCATTCATAACTGTAAGAGAAATGGTGTTCAAACATAAGCAAGAATAAAACAAACAATCATCAATCCATCTAATCAGAGATGTAAAGCACTTCATATAGAGATATAATTAAAGAGCACCTGTAGTGCTTAAGAAAACATGCTGCAAAGAAAATGTACTGCCCTTCCATTGTTTTCAATTATGAAAGCTTTTAGGGTAACCTAAAGTCTCGTCTTCCATTATAATAAAAGCATGCCCCCCCCCCCCAACCAGTTCTAACCCCACCGATACATCAAGGCCCTCTTGTTTTGCATATGGCCATTGGAAAGAGGTACCATGGTAGAGGAGTTTGGTGTTACACTGATATGTGATACTCAATATCCCATTGCATCTAATGCAGGGTTTCTCAACCAGGGTTCCTCCAGAGGTTGCTAGGGGTTCCTTGTGCAATGGTCAATTTCTACCTCTCAGATAAATTCCCAATGATATCACTGATCTTTTTAGCTATCTGTAAGGGGGGTAATAATTCTCAATGACCACAAGTGTAAGGAGCATTCTTCCAATTGACCATCACACTAATGTATCATGAGTTGTAGATTTTTAATTTTTAGCAGGGGTTCCCCGAGACCGGAGAATTATTTCAAGGGTTCCTCTGTGTTGGAAAGGTTGAGAAAGGCTGCTCTAATGCCTCCACAACCTATTCTTGTTGTACTGGTGTGATAAATGTAGAACAGTACGGGGACACAGAAGTTGAAAAGTTCTAAACCATGATAAATTTAAATGATACATAGATCTTTAGCACTGGAAGTACACTCCTTCACAGCATTTGTTTAGTTAAGTAAAGGTGCACTTTAATAGCAAAGCACTGCTTTTGCATTCGGCCAACCGCTAATTTTCTACTTACCAACCCCACCACGTCAAATTTTGCGTCAAAATTGATAATGGTCTGCAACTCACCCATACAAAAAAAAAAAAAACTGCCCAACGCCACTTCTGATAGAAATGCATTATCCCATTGGTTGCTGGACAGCCCCATAAAATCAGAGCAAAGCTAGCAGGTTTGCATTGTTACTATAAAATAAATACACGGCACAGCAGATGCAGTCTTTCTAAAAGGCACCCACCCATATACCAGCAAATCCTGAGCTCACTTCTTCATAGCACATTAGGTTATCTAAATAAAACAAGCCCAGTGAGAAGTATACACAGCCTAGAAAAGAGCCCTTATCTCAGTCTGGTTGTCAGACTATGGTCCACTCCTGATTCATCAAGCAGCAGTTAACTAGCAATTAAAGCAGAGTTTCACCCCAAAGTGGAACTTCTGCTTATATGCTCCCCCCCCCCCCCTCTGGTGCCACATTTGGCATCTTTCAGGGGGGAGGGGGGAAAGGGGACCTGTTTTTGACAGGTCCCTGTCTCCACTTCTGGGAGACAGGGCCGCGGGCCCATCTCTTGGAAGTTTGCCCCCCCTCCTCCTTGCCCCACCGCCAGACCAATAAGAACACGCAGCACAATTCGTACATGCACAGTAGGTAACCAGCTGTGAAGCCAAAAAGGCTTCACTGCCGGGTTTCTCTTACCAGGAATGGCGACGGCAGCACCCGGGAAGCAATCCGAAGCTCGGCTGGGGTGCCAGCAACGTGGGCTCCCTGGACAGGTAAGTGCCCTAATATTAAAAGTCAGCAGCTACAGTATTTGTAGTTGCTGACTTTTAATTTTGCCTACTGGATACTTGCACCCCCTTCCTGCCCAGGCCAAATTTGAATGACGATTGTGCGGTCATGCAACACTGTACCCATATTTTTTGAGACAGATAGAGCTTTCTTCTGGTGGTATTTAATCACCACTAGGGGTTTTATTTTTTTCGAAATACAGTACATGAAACAAGTTTTCTTCATTTCTGTTATAAAATTTTTGCAAATAAGCCATTTTTTCTTCTTCATTAATGTGAGGTGATGAGGCATGCAGTGATGGGACACTGATGAGGCTTCACTGATGGAACACTGATGAGGCTGCACTGATGGAACACTGTGAGGCTGCACTGATGGAACACTGTGAGGCTGCACTGATGGAACACTGTGAGGCTGCACTGATGGAACACTGTGAGGCTGCACTGATGGGACACTGATGGGGCTGCACTGATGGAGCACTGATGCAGCTGCACTGATGGAACACTGATGCGGCTACACTGATGGGACACTGATGAGGCTGCACTGATGCAACACTGATGCGGCTGCACTGATGCAACACTGATGGGGCTGCACTGATGCAACACTGATGGGGCTGCACTGATGGGACACTGATGGGGCTGCACTGATGGAACACTAATGCGACTGCACTAAAAGGCAGTGATAGGTGGCCACACCGGCTGTCCAGGAAGTAGCAGCTCTTGGGATGCTCAGACCCGACTCAGAGTCGCAGTCGGAGCCTGTCCAGGGGGAAACCAGTGCAGAAAGCAGCAGGGGAATCCCCTGCGAGGTGGTGTCCGTTTAGAGCAGCGGGTTCCTGCCGCAGGGAGTCTCCCCAGACAGCTCTATTTAGCACCTCAGCCAGCGAGAGGGAGGAGAGAGATGCACAGGGGACACTTCCCACCAGGGACTCCAACCTGCCCCTGTCAGCTCTGCTCCTCCTCTGACCCATACCTCCTACTACCCTTCAAATCCACTCCTGCCCTTTGCCCCCGCATCAGTAAACACTCGGTGCATTTGCCAGCCACCCGGCAATGTTGCGCCACTCCATGCTAGCTGCTCGGGCTGACAACAGTCTGATTTTTTTTTTTATTTAAATCAGATGTTTTTGATTTTTATCAAATTTATTTTAATAAAATGCTTTTGGAGTAAAAATCTATCTAAAGATAGTCTTCTATTTAAGATACATTAACAATTTTGTTTATTCAGCATGAAATGAAGCTTAGTTATGTAGCATGAGGCTGCATATTCTGCAATATTTCCATTTTTGGAAAACTCATTCAATTAATCCAAACTTTGCAAGCTAAGATAACATGTACTGCATGGATTCATTCACAGAATTTGACAATAACCAGGAGATAAAACAAAATTCCTTTATCCCATTATTTTGCAAATCTATGTACACTACAAATTGTATGATTGAATTGGTTCTGATATCGCTGTTTTACTAACCTGACCGCTTATTATTCTAAATAGGAAACCTTCATTTTGTTTGCAAATATTAAAGATTCTAACTACCAGCAAGAATAAGTCCTTACATTTAAAGAGCACCTGTCATTTCCCATCCATCATGGCTGTTAGTGGGCATCCACTCGCCTGCTGCCACCACGTCCCTCACCTTGTTGTGTCACTGCCGCATCACCAGCCTTCCCATTAACGTGAATGAGACTGTCGGTGAGACAACAGTTAGTCAGACGAGGAGCCGCTGCTCTTTAAAAATTATGATTTAAATCAAGCCTTTTTACTAGTGATTAAGGGCCGGTTGACACTGCTTCGAACATGGTGATCGGATGTGATTCGTACCGCACTGCAGTGTGAGCCACATGCAATCTCTGTACAACGCAAATTCAGCCATTGGGATTGTATGGTTGAGTTCGCAATGCAATCGGAGCAAACTCGCACAGGACATTTTTTTTTCGCAGGGTCGGAATCAGATCGCATGGTGGTTCACACTCCCATTCCTGTGCGAGTTTGCAGTTCGCAGTGCGATGTGCGAACTGATCTGGGGGTGTCATTGCATTGACACTCCCCACAGTTTGCATATGGCAGTGTGAACTGCCGCCGGGAGACATGCGATTAAGAAACCCGCAGTGGATTCGCAGGGTTCCCCCATCACTGCAGTGTGAATCGGCCCTTAAACCAAATCCACCGTTACTCTGTATTTCAAAGGCTGTTTTCTTTTTTGAACATGTGACCAGCAGCAGAAGATTAGAAGCTCCTCCTGCTTATGTTTCCCTGCAGACAGGCTGGAAAAGAGCTGGTTGATGGGACATAGTTAATTGATTAGGAAAAAGGTACTTACATTTTTTTTTTTTTTTTATTAAAATAATTACAGTGCCATCATTCACATACAGAACTAGAAGGGAGAATGTAAATAAAACCGTATGTGTTTAGTATCACTTTAAGTACACTTTAAGATGTCCTGCAGCTTGATGAATCAGGGCTTATGCATCTACTGAATCTTATTAGAGCAAGCCATATAAGTGGAGGAGGGACGTTCATTGACAGTTTCACCACTGACCAACACCATTTCATTCATCCTGCACATGTACCATTGCAGTTTCATTACAATACCACTTGCTGTGATTTTGGTAGAAGACTGTCATAATGAAGAATTGGAACTGGCCATATATTTCCAATACAACTAATAGGCTCCATGCACACTAATGTTTTTAAGCTCATAGAAACTTTTTCTGTTGCTAGAAGCTAAATAGTGTTATCCTATGTGTCCATGCAAAACTACTTTAGGCTAATAGGGGTCAATTCACTAACGTTTACCGCATGCGATAACACAGTCATGTGATCCATCTGCATAAATGATTGCATGCGGTAAATGAAGTCCAATTGACCACAAAAAAAACAAAAAAGGAAGAAGAAGAAGAAGGATTATGCAGTATTTACCTCATAATAAAAACTTTCGGTAAATATTGTTAAACCGCTTGCCAAACAGCCGCTGTCGTTATACAGCAGCAGGTTGGTTCTCCTGCGCGAATCGCCGTAGCTGTACGGTGGCTCGCAGATGTCCGCCGGCGACCCGCGTCTACAGAGGCAGAACGGTGATCTGCCAATGTAAACAAGGAATCCCCATTCTGTCAGGGGACATGACAGAGATCTACTGTTCCCAGTGATCGGGATCAGTTAGATCTGTCATGTCCCTGCCAGCCCAGCCCCCACACAGATAGAACACACTTAACCCCTTGATCAACCCCTAGAGTTTAACCCCTTCCCTGCCAATGACATTAATACAGTAATCAGTGGCTATTTAAATGTCATTGGCCCCAAAAAAAGTGTCAAAGGTGTCTGATCTGTCCGCCGTAATGTCGCAGTCCCGATAAAAAAAAAAAAAAAATATATCATTGCAGATGGTCGCCATTACTAGTAAAATACTACATAGAGGGTTCAAAAGAAGTTAGCATATTTCCTGTTAAATTGATGCTCTACAGAGGCATTGAAAGCAAGGAAGATGAATGTCTTTCACTATTCATATGTATTGGCCATTTTTATCAATTCTAATTTAACAGCAAAATGTTGGAATGTAATATGAAGAAGTTATGGCATTCTCTGCCCTAATCAACTAGACACCTAGCCAAACTGGCCACTAAGCATTTACTGAGCACAACACTGAGCAATAGGTAGAAGCAACAAGTCAGCAGTACATCAATGAAAGTGGAGTCATTTTGTTTAGGAGCGCCCCCTACCTCGCTTTCTTTCCTGATCAGTCCAATCATCTATGCAGGGGTAGGTAGGTCAGAAAAGAGAAAGTGGCAAATGAAAAATGTGGAGTTGGAAAATATACGCTAATTTTACAATCATGTGAAAAAGTAAGTACATGGAAATGGAAATAGTTGGCTTTTTAAACATATTTCAAAAACAATAGATCTTGATTCAAATAGTGCAGATAAAGGTGATATACTTATAATATTATTATGTCACCTAAAATTGATATGGGGTTTTAATTTTCAGGCTATTGATATGTTTAGAGTCATCATGTGAAGAGCTCTCCCAGGTCCTTTTAAAGAAAGTTGTGAATGCATACGAGTCTGGCAAGGGATTTAAAAAGAATGTCAAATAATTGAAGTGGAGCCATACAATTTGTTCAGTACTGACCGACTCAGTAAATTCAACCCAAGAGTTCACTCTGATGCTTATGATAAAAGAAGGCTCCAACAACGCCAACATTTTAAAACAGTGTGTTCTGGTAACACTTGGAAAAGTTGGGGTCCAAATGCATGTATCTTCAATTAGAGCAAGACTGCATCAATTCAACATGCATGGGAGGCGTGTTAGGCCCCTTTCACCCGTTCGACCGCTGGAATCCACATGTCCGATTTTCAGGCGGATCCGAGAGGGCCAACCCATAGACCTCTATGGGCAGGCGGATGTCAGCGGAGATGTGTCCGCTGACACCCGTCTGCCATCCGATCCGTCAAGATCCACTAAAAAAGACGTATGGGTGATGTGCTCACCATCCATCCAGCAGATCGGATCCATTTCCATCCGATCTGCCCATAGAGACAGGTCCATCCCTGCACAGACGGATCTGTCATCAACCAGCTCAGCACAGATCAATGGAGTGATCTCCCGCTCAGCTGGCGGACTCAGCTGAACGCATCCTCCCCGTGTGAAAGTGGCCTTAAGGAGAACATTTTGCTGTCCAAAGGAAACATTAGAGCAAGATTACAGTTTGCTATTGAATACATAAACAAAGACCAGGCCTTCTGGAACAAAGTGCTGAAGAGTGATCAATCAAAGACAAGAGTTGTTTGGTCACAGTAACATGGCATGTTTACTGCAGACCAAAGACAGTCTTTTAGGAGAAGAACCAAATAACAACTGTGAAGCATGGTGGTGGAAAGATTTATGGTTGCACTGCTGCTTTAGGACCTGGGAAGCTTGCAGTCATCAAGTCAACTATGCATTCTGCATCTTCTGAAAGGTCATCTGTCCAAAAGTAGAAGTTGAAAAGTCTTTCAAACACAATATTGATCTGAAGCAAACCAGCACGTCCATTAAGGGATGGCTCAAATAGAAGAAATAGAGGGTTATGGACTGCCCTAGCCAAAAGCCTGAAATGATACCCAATTAAATTTGTAGGGGGATTAGCAAATGTGTATTTCAAGCAAGGAAACCCACAAACCTTTTGCAACTGAAGGGATTTTGCAGGGAGAAGTGGTCAACATTTCCTTAACTCAATGTCAGAGAATGCTGGGCAGTTATACAAAATGCCTAAAAGAAGTAATTTCTGCTTAACGGACCATACCATATTTTGAAGCCAAGCTTGTACTTACTTTTTCCACAGTACAGCATTACATATATTGATATTTTTGTTGAACACATGATTGAAAAGGCACATTTTCAAATGGGAAAAAGACGTTCTCTGAATAGTGAGTACCATGCATGTGACCTTCTGTGTTCAAAGTGCAGAGCAGAAGTCACTGGAGCTTTATCCTGAAGAACATGCTCTCATTGTATGTAGTGAGGACTGCTACAACGGTTTTCAGTATACCCAGTGGCCATCTGAATATTAGCTCTAGACACTTTCATAAAGCCAACTGAACCAATGAAAGTATGAAGTTCAGCTTTAAAGCTGTATGAAACCCAAAAATGTATTATACTGAAGCTTACCAATTCTTGGATGAGGTGTCTGCTTTTGTTTTTTCGCTTCCATGGTTTAGAGACAGGATCTTTCATTCTATGGTTAGTGTAGGACCCACTGAAAAGGTGGGAACTTTGACGCAGTTAGTGGGCTTAGCATTTTATGGCCATATAGTGTGACCAAATCCCCATATGTTTGCCTATTTGCTTTCAAATAGCCTTGCAGGAATAAATGTCATGGGTGCGCTGTAATATGTTGCTTTGCGTTAAGGTTTTTTTTCTTCATTTTCACTGGGGGGATTCGGTCAGTAACACTCTTCCTGTCTTACGGTGTATCCACTCTGGATGAAGGAGCAATGGAAACCCCTTTCGGCGGCAGTGTTGTCAATCTGTGAAGAGGGTAGTGTTAGATGTACTTGCAGATTTAGATGTACTTGACTAACAATTTAGAGACAAACCAACTCACACTTTTTAGGCAACTACAGAAACAGTTTTTTTTCTTTTGGGATAAAGAATTTACATGAATAAATAAAATCTGATTTTAAGCACCGTCAATGTTAAATGGTTTGTCTCACCCCTTTAATTGCCACTTATGCTGGACAGCTTTGGCTTTTAAAGGAAAAAAAACAACAGACTAAAAGCCTCTTGGTACACATGGGCGAAAATATTGGATCGGTGCAACAGAAACTGTCTGGCATTTGTCCCAGATGTACACTAGCCTGTCTTAAAGAAGCTGGAATACTGGAAAACCAGCATCTGATCAGCACTGGCAGCCAATGGCTGTGAGCACTTATCAGTGTGGGGGGGGGGGGGGGGTTTGTCCCCCTGTCAGAATACATTAGCTCAGTGGGGAGATCACTATACTAACATCGGATTGTTAGTACAGAGGCTTCTCCTGAGCTCCTCAGTTTATTTTCGTTCAGCCCGCTAGGGTCAATGAGAAAAAACTGATAGTGTGTAGTAGGCATAAAGCTAGCCATACATTATACAATTTTCTTGTTCAATGTTCCTTTAGATTTACCAAAACCATATAATATAATGCAAGGTCAAACCTAATCAGTCTCAATTTGTATGCAATCAGGCAGGCCCTTGCACTACATAGTTGAAGGTAAATCTAAAGTGGAAATTGAACAAGAAAATAAAACTAGTTTTGGAGGTAGATGGCATGTTATGAGAGCTCAATATGCCAAAATGAGAACAATAAAGTAAAAATACATATAAATGGTAATATTGTTTACATAAAGATAAAAATATACAGTGGGTATGGAAAGTATTCAGACCCCCTTAAATTTTTCGCTCTTTGTTATATTGCAGCCATTTGCTAAAATCATTTCAGTTCATTTATTTCCCTCATTAATGTACACAAAGCACCTCATATTGACAGAAAAACACAGAATTGTTGACATTTTTACAGATTTATTAAAAAAGAAAAACTGAAATATCACATGGTCCTAAGTATTCAGACCCTTTGCTGTGACACTCATATATTTAACTCAGGTGCTGTCCATTTCTTCTGATCATCCTTGAGATGGTTCTACACCTTCATTTGAGTCCAGCTGTGTTTGATTATACTGATTGGACTTGATTAGGAAAGCCACACACCTGTCTATATAAGACCTTACAGCTCACAGTGCATGTCAGAGCAAATGAGAATAATGAGGTCAAAGGAACTGCCTGAAGAGCTCAGAGACAGAATTGTGGCAAGGCACAGCTCTGGCCATGGTTACAAAAAAAATTCTGCTGCACTTAAGGTTCCTAAGAGCACAGTGGCCTCCATAATCCTTAAATGGAAGAGGCTTGGGATGACCAGAACCCTTCCTAGAGCTGGCCATCCGGCCAAACTCAGCTATCGGGGGAGAAAAGCCTTGGTGAGAGAGGTAAAGAAGAACCCAAAGACCACTGTGGCTGAGCTCCAGAGATGCAGTCGGGAGAAAGTTGTAGAAAGTCAACCATCACTGCAGCCCTCCACCAGTCGGGGCTTTATGGCAGAGTGGCCCGACGGAAGCCTCTCCTCAGTAAAAGACACATGAAAGCCCGCATGGAGTTTGCTAAAAAAAACACCCAAAGGACTCCAAGATGGTGAGAAATAAGATTCTCTGGTCTGATGAGACCAACATAGAACTTTTTGGCCTTAAGTCTGAGCGGTATGTGTGGAGAAAACCAGGCATTGCTCATCACCTGTCCAATACAGTCCCAACAGTGAAGCATGGTGGTGGCAGCATCATGCTGTGGGGTGTTTTTCAGCCGCAAGGACAGGACGACTGGTTGCAATCAAGGGAAAAATGAATGCGGCCAAGTACAGGTATATTCTGGACAAAAACCTTCTCCAGAGTGCTCAGGACCTCAGACTGGGCCGAAGGTTTACCTTCCAACAAGACAATGACCCTAAGCACACAGCTAAAATAACGAAGGAGTGGCTTCACAACTCTGTGACTGTTCTTGAATGGCCCAGCCAGAGCCCTGACTTAAACCCAATTGAGCATCTCTGGAGAGACCTAAAAATGGCTGTCCACCAATGTTTACCATGCAACCTGACAGGACTGGAGAGGATCTGCAAGGAGGAATGGCAGAGGATCCCCAAATCCAGGTGTGAAAAACTTGTTGCTTCTTTCCCAAAAAGACTCATGGCTGTATTAGATCAAAAGGGTGCTTCTACTAAATACAGAGCAAAGGGTCTGAATACTTAGGACCATGTGATATTTCAGTTTTACTTTTTTTTAATAAATCTGCAAAAATGTCAACAATTCTGTGTTTTTCTGTCAATATGGGGTGCTGTGTGTACATTAATGAGGGAAAAAAATGAACTTAAATGATTTTAGCAAATGGCTGCAATATAACAAGAGTGAAAAATTTAAGGGGGTCTGAATACTTTCCGTACCCACTGTATATAACAGTTAGTGTTAAAAAACACCTTTGTATACAGGAGAACTACCGTATATACTCGAGCATAAGCTTTTGTGCTGAAAAAGGCCCCCCTCGGCTTATACTTGGGTCAGTGTCTGTAGGTGGTCTGAAGAGATGAGTAAATTCACATTGCACAGAGTGCGCTGCTTCTAAGAGCCACTCTGTGCATTAAACTGTGACCTAATTACATTGGAATGTAGAGAGAGCTGTCAGATTTTCAACTTGATGTCGGCAGGTGGGCAGAACCCATGGGTGTTAGCTGTTCAGTCCTGCCCACCTCCTGATCTCAGTGAAGATCTGACAGCTCTCTTTCTGCCTTCTCAGCATTCCAGTGTAATTAGGTCAGTTTCATGCACAGAGCTGCTCTTAGAAGCAGTGCGCTCTGTGCTTTGTGAATCTACCATACTCATCTCTTCTGTCAGTGCCAGCCAGTACCATTCAGTGCCACCTGCCGGTACCATCCAGGGCAGGTGGTGTCCAGGTGGTAATGGCTACAATACCTGTGTTCTGGCTACAATCCCCGTGTAATGGCTGAGTCCCTGTGTAATGGCTACAATACCTGTGTAAGGGCTACAATACCTGTGTAAGGGCTACAATACTTGTGTTCTGGCAGCTGTATTTCCCACCCTAGGCTTATACTCGAGTCAATAACTTTTCCTAGTTTTTTGTGGTAAAATTGGGTGCCTCAGCTTATATTCGGGTCAGCTTATACTATAACAGATTGAAAATTACATAGAATATTGTAAAAACATTATTGGATATATACCCCCTCCATGGTACATAAGGAATTTCATACCCTTTGGAGATTATTATTTTAATATGATACAAATTCAACATATATAAAATGTTTTTTTTTTTTTAGGTCTGGTTTTCATCTCATGGGCCAGTAGGCAAAACATCCTGAGACAGATTCCATATCCCTCTCCTCTGTTATAATGATGGATTATCTTGAAACGTAGGATATAGGTATTCAATCATTTTGATATATATTTTCTTAGCTGGCTAGTTTCACCCTTCCTCCCTCTCCCATTATAAAATCATTGTGGATAATTGTGATTTTCTAAGTATAATTTGTAATTTATGTATTTATTTTCTTTTGTTTTGTCCTTTTTTCTTATAGCAAGAACTTTATATATACATCTACAATATATGTATGGTCCTGAAGAAGCGGGGGATCCCGCATAACGCGTAGATAAAAGTACATGTATTTACGATTACGATATTCTATGTAATTTTCAATCTGTTATCTAGTCCTCCTTTATACAAAAGTGTTTAACACTGTTTGATATAGATTTTTATCTTTATGTAAACAATAATAAAATTTATATGCATTTTTAATTTATTGTTGTTCTCATTTGGCATATTCAAAGTCCCTTTTCTTTTTGTTTTTTTTTTCCACTATGAACAAGAACGTAGTATAATGTATGGCCAGCTTTACTAACCGGATCACCAGGTGATTACACAGTTGTATGCAAAAGGAATTCCTGACAATTTCCATGATTGTCATTTATAAATATTTGGGTGTTTGGATCGGCAATTTCATTTTGATCTATCAAATAACTGAGGGACACAGTAATATTTCAGTAGTGAAATGAGGTTTATTGGATTAACAGAAAATGCGCACTATGGATCAAAATGAAATTAGACAGGTGCATAAATTTGGGCACCCTTGTCATTTTGTTGATATGAATACCTTTAACTACTTAGCACTGATTCATTGGAACACACAATTGGTTTGGTGAGCTCATTAAACCTTGAACTTCATAGAAAGGTGCATCCAATCATGAGAAAAGGTATTTAAGGTGGCCAATTGCAAGTTGTTGTTCTCTTTGACTCTCCTCTGAAGAGTGGCAACATGGGGGCCTCAAAACAACTCCCAAATGACCTGAAAACAAAGATTGTTCTACATTATGGTTTAGGGGAAGGCTACAAAAATTTATCGCAGAGATATAAGCTGTCAGTGTCCACTGTGAGGAACATAGTGAGGAAATGGAAGACCACAGGCACAGTTCTTGTTATGGCCAGAAGTGGCAGCCACATAAAATATTGGAGAAGCAAAAGGCAAAGGATGGTGAGAACAGTCAAAAACAGCCCACAGACCACCTCCAAAGACCTACAACATCAACTTGCTGCCGATGGGATCACTGTGCATCGTTCAACAATTCAGTGCACTTTGCACAGGGAGAAGCTGTATGGGAGAGCGATGCTAAAGAAGCCTTTTCTGCACACACGCCACAAACGGAGTCGCTTGAGGTATGCAAACGCACATTTGGACAAGCCAGTTTCATTTTGGAATAAGGCGCTGTGGACTGGTGAAACAAAGATTGAGTTATTTGGTCATAACAAGGGGCGTTATGCTACCCACAGTAAAATTTGGTGGAGGTTCCATCATGCTGTGGGGCTGTGTGACCAGTGCCGGTACTGGGAATCTGGTTAAAGGTGAGGTTCGCATGGATTCCACTCAATATCAGAAGATTCTTGAGAATAATGTTGAGGAATCAGTCACAAAGTTGAAGTTACGCCAGGGCTGGATATTTCAACAAGACAACGACCCAAAACACTGCTCAAAATCTACTCGGGCATTTATGCAGAGGAACAAGTACAATGTTCTGGAATGGCCATCCCAGTCCCCAGACCTGAATATCATTGAACATCTGTGGGGTGATTTGAAGCGGGCTGTCCATGCTCGCCAACCATCAAACCTAACTGAACTGGAGATGTTTTGTAAGGAGAAATGGTCCAAAATACATTCATCCAGAATCCAGACACTCATTACAGGCTATAGGAAGCGACTAGAGGCTGTTATTTCTGGCTAAAGGAGGCTCTACTAAATATTGACGTGATTTTTCTGTTGGGTGCCCAAATTTATGCACCTGTCTAATTTCGTTTTGATGCATATTGCGCATTTTCTGTTAATCCAATAAACCTCATTTCACTACTACCAGTTATTTGATAGATCAAAATGAAATTGCTGATCCAAACACCCAAATATTTATAAATGACAATCAGGAAATTGTTAGGGGTTCCTAAACTTTTGCATACAACTGTAACAGTCAGCTTTTATTCATTTAACCACTTGTCGACCGCCGACTGATGGCGACAGAGTGGCTCGTTATCGCAAACCGCCGTCATATGACGGCGGCTGCAATAACTATTGCTGTGAGCGCGCGCGCGCCGTTGGAGGCGCGCTCACTGTGTCCGGGGGGGGGCAGGGAGCAGGTACGGCGGACTCGATGCCGCCGGCTACCCGCGATGCCCCCCCTCGCAGTGAGAAAACGGAGGTCCGTGCATGTAAACACGGATCTCCATTCTCATAGAGGGGGAAGGGCTGTGATCACTTCCTCTATATGGAAGCCGTGGTCATCCCCGTGGGCTGCCCTGGCTGGGGAAGGGGATGACCACGCCCAGGGAACACAGTTAACCCTTAGAGCGCCCCCTGCAGGTCAACCCTTTCACTGCTAATGGCATTTACACAGTAATCAGTGCATTTTTATAGCAATAAAATGCCAATGGTCCCAAAAAAGTGTCAAAATGGTCCGACATGTCTGCTGCAATATCGCAGGACCGTTAAAAATTGCAGATCGCCGCCATCACCAGTAAAAAATAAGAAAAAAATAAAAACCCCAGAAATGAATTCTCATCATCCGTAAACGCGGCAACTTTTGCGAAAACCAATCAATAAACGTTGATTACGATTTTTTTTACCAAAAATATGAGGAAGAATCTAAATCGGCCAAAACCGATGAAAAAAAATGTTTTTTATATATTTTTTTTTTTTTGGATTTGTATTTTAGCAAAAAGTAAGAAATTTGTTTTTTTTTTTGCAAAATTGTCGCTCTTCTTTTGTTTATAGCGCTGATCAGAAATGACGCAGAGGTTATCAAATACCACAAAAAGAAAGTTCTATTTGTGGGGAAAAAAAAGGACGCACATTTCGTTTGGGTACAACATCGCACGTCCGTGCAATTTTCAGTTAAAGCGACGCAGTGCCGAATCGCAAAAAGTGCTCTGGTCCTAAAGTGGGAAATCCTTCCAGGGCTGAAGTGCTTAAGTAAAACCTTTATCCCAAAAGGAAAGAAAAACTGTTTCTGTAACTGCTTAGTTTGAGTTCATCTTTAAATTGTTAGCCAAGTCCATCTAACCCTACCCTCTCCCCACATGGACAAGGCAGCTGTCCAAAAGGTGTCCCCGTTGCCCCTACATCCAAAGTGGAGAGACCCTAAGACAGGAAGTGTGTTACGAATCAGATCAAGTAAAAATGAAGGAAAAAAACCCCAAAAAACAATTCCAGCTGCCAGATTTAGGGTCTGGTAAGCTGCAATATAATACATTTTTGTTTATGGGTTTATTATCACTTTAAATCAGTAAGTAGGTTAAATATAAAATTGTGTTCAAGCTAAATCATTATTATCATTATACAGGATTTATATAGCACCAACACTTTGCGCAGCGCTTAGGAGCCGGTTCACTCAGGGGTGATCCGACTTCAGGGATGACTTGAAGCCGCCACTGCACATCGCAACTTCAGAGCAGCTTGCAAACGACTTCTGTAATAGAAGTCAATGCAAGTTGGCTGAAGTCGCCCCCAAAGTAGTACAGGAACCTTTTTCTAAGTCGGAGCGACTTGAGTCACTCCTATTAGTAATTGCAGTGCATGGCGCGCGACTTGTCAGGTGACTAGGTCCCCCCTGTGTGAGCCGGCTCTTATATAGCAAGGTGAAGATAGTACATTTATGATACAATTCGACACCGAGGATTGGGAGGGCCCTGCTTGTGAGAGCTTACTGTCTAAAAAGTAGATTTAAACTCAAAAAGTGAAGATTTACATGTAGAAATGTTAATTGTGCCTAATTAGTACCTTGAAAAATGTACACTTTGATTGGAATTTCTCCTGAATAAAAAATAGTAGTATACTTCCTATGATGTGACGGTGCCTAGGCTGCTGCTTCTTCTAGCTGCTGCTTCTGTCTGCTAGTCTGAAAATTTGGAGTGAGATTTGGTGATATCACTATCGTATTGATCCCTGTTATCCTTGCTGGAGGCTTGGACATGAGGAAGCAAAGCCCTGCCTCTACAAAGATGGCTGCCTCCACACAGAGACACAGTACAGGACAAGGCATAGTAAGAACATCTGCAGGGAAGCCATAGGAATTACTGGCGACTAGTGCTTCGCCATTTTTGGGCAGACCTTTCAGAGCTCAGTTATAATGAATAATGAATTTACAGATTCTGCGGTCCAGCTTTAAATTCTGACAGGAAGAACCAAACCAACATACCTGGAAATACCAAGCAATAGAAGGCAGTCAGAACATCTGATCTGTATACTTAATTTTGGTTAGCAACTCTAAAAAATGTATACCTTTGGATTGGTCAGGAAATCCTTTAAAAAAAAGTTTTTTTTTATTTTAGGGTTAGTGTACATCAGCATCTCAGATCAGCCAGAGGTGAGTTTGGGTGTACACCATTCTGTAATATCCAATCAAAAAATTCAGAAGCAACATTCCACATTTGTCAAATGTTCTTCACACACTGACGACAGAAACCAATGACAAATGCCCATGCATGCCAGTCCTTAGGCCCGTGTCATACTAGAAATTCAATAAGATCGAATATGTAAATCATGAAGAATCCAAGTGTAAATAATGACAAATGTGCGCATGCATCAAAATAAATTTTCATGTGCAAAAAGTCCACTCTTCTAGGGTCAGGTCAACCAAAGTGAGATATCCACTTCCCCAATCTCTCAATGGAAGAAAACCAACTGAATCCCACCGCACCCAGATGGTAATACACTCACCTTTCAATGGCGACCACTTACATTAATAAGATGGTCCAACAAAAGCATGTTGTATACTAATTCTCCTATTCAATTGGGGTTTCATAGAGGCCAATGAGAACAATCAGAGTCCTCACATAGCACATTCAACCAGATCATCATACAAGAGGGGGAACGTAGATAGAAGCTCCTTCTTTTATTAAAAACAATAAAAATAAACTTACCGTACATATTCTTGTGCTATCTCCCAGCACTTAGGATAAATCAACCTATACTCTCGGAGAAGTCTGCACCACTTCCTCCTACAAATTGTGCATACAGCCTCTACATGTGTAATGACGTCACAAAGTACCAACTCCACCAACGTGTCTCATCTAATCGACTTTGACAGGAGCAGCCCTGATTACTGACCTCATCCTCTTCTCCCGTAGGCTCCTTTGCAATCCTAGATTGGTCCCTGCAGCCTCTTCTGCACTCTGGCAGTCTAAAGTTCACCAAACATGTTACAACAAGCTAACTATACAATCTCCTTTAGATCTATGATGATATAGATTAGGTAGATCCTCCATATAATATTGTTTTGGTAAATCTAAAGCTGCATGTACAAAGATTGTATACTCAGATTGTAATGTGTATGGAGACTGTAAGGTCCTCCAATATCTTCAAGACTGATGTAGGCTCACAGTTTTGCATTAGAGATGAAGCCAATGAGGGGAAAGTCCACTGAGGCAGCATGGGTGGGGGGGGGCGGGGGGCACAGTTTGCCAGGGGCTCGCTGGATCAGGTAAGTAAAGGTGGTCTTACTGTCCTCTAGACCAGTGGTTCTCAACCCTGTCCTCAAGTACCTTTAAATCAGTCAATGGCTTGGTATTTTGGACAGCTATTTTATCTAATAGAAATTCCCGAGGGGCGTGGCTTGGACGTCAAGGTTAATGGCCGCCTGATCGCGCCGCTCTGCCACTCTACAGCCCTTGCATCAGCTACAGAGGACACCAGCCGCCACACACCTAGCCGCCAGCATGGGGAAGGCAGACCGGGACTCCTCAGGCGCCCGCTCCAGATCGCCTCGAGAGCCAGACACCCAGCTGAGTGTGAACATACCTGAAATGTTCCACCCCCGATCCCACCCTCGTGACACGGCCTCCTCACAAGCCTCAAGCCGCGACACCGGGGTAAGTGCTGTCCCGAGCGGCTTGCCCACACATGCCGCAGACACAAATCCAGAGAGAAGCACAACCCTACCGCACCAAGCTATCTGTATGGAGGACCTAAAATGTATAGCCTCAGATATTAAGAACACACTCTCTGCAGCTATTGCAGAGCTGAGGCTCGACATGCAGGCTGTAGCTGCCTGCTTGGAGGATGTAGAGGAAACAGTAGACAGGCATGAAGCAGCCATTAAAATCACTAAAAGCAAGCTCTCTGCACACTCTCATAGCTTGAGAGAAATGCATAGAAGTATAGAAGATTTGGAGAATAGATGCAGAAGACATAATATAAGATTCAGAGGCATCCCAGAAACGATCGATATTGAGCAAATCCCCCAAACAGCCGCTTCCATTTGCAATGACCTATTAGGCAGACCGCTAGAGACAGCAGTCGAATTTGAACGCATACATTGAGCCCTTCGTCCCAGGGGCAGGGATACAGATCCCCTTAGGGACATTATAGGCTGTTTATTGGACTTTAAGCTGAAGGAGGAAATAATGCGCAATGCCAGACTGCGGGGCCGCATCCTATTTCAGGGATTTAAAATAAAGCTATACCAACTTATCCCCAACCACATTATCTAAACGCAAGGCTCTGAGGCCCCTCCTAGATGTCCTCAGAGATAGAAATCTGCCATATCGATGGAAATTTCCATTTTGTCTACAAGCTGGCTCAGGATCAAGGATTGCCTACCTGCAGCATCCAGAAGAGCTACCAGCATTTTGTTCCTCTTTAGGCATCCCACAGGTAGAGATTGAAAACTGGGCCCTAGAACCACAAGCACCCCCGCAGCCACACGAGGAGCCAATGGACACCCACAGGAGGGAGACAACTCCAACTCGCGGAAGGCATCGCCGACATTCAAATCCCTCTCCACTACCGCCTAATCGCCGCCTACCCAGAGAAGGTAATCTAATCAGCTCCCCAGTGCATAGGAGACCCAGAAGAGACTGAGCTCTAACACCCAGCTGATAGAAACATGAAACTGAAATTCACCTGAGGAATTCTGTTTCTCGTACCCTACGCCCTATTTACTCCTGCAACAGTCCCCAAGGAACAAGACTCCACCCCACCCTCGCCTATATCAACAATTTTACATGCCATGGCAATGTCTACCACACTCACTGGCCCCTGCTCCGCAAACCCACCCCCTCTCCTTTCTCCCCCTGTTTTTTGTCTCTTTTTCTCCCTCCAGATGGTCCACCACACACTCTTGAGCCTCAGGAAAACGGACTCGACCCCTCAGATTACAGAACATTCCGGGTCACACCTCATCCAGCCAGAAATATGCGTTCAAGACTTTGTGAAGACTACCTAGATTGGGTAAGCCTCCTCCACCAAACGCAATACATGCAAAATCTTATAGAAGCGCCCCCTTTTTGTTTTCTGTAACACACTTCACAAACCAATAACCGTCCTTCAGGACTGTCCGAGGACCAGACCAGTGCACTCTCTGTAGCCCTCACCTGTTCGAGGTGAACACGAATTGTGAGCTCCCGCTTCTTCGCTATACGCCTAACCATAAGATGTTATACCCAGAGGATGGCATCTCAGGAGCTCCTACACCTTCTCACAGCAATGTACATTTTGTGCACACAGTGCCGGGTTCTTGTTGGACCTCAGCCCTGCTTTCTCTGATCTGAACTATAGACCTCTAAGTCGATCCTATAGACCCAATACATGATTCAGAAGAACCCCACATTCAACTTGCATGTCCGGGCAGAGAACACACACCCAGATTTAAGACCTGGTGCTCTTATTACAGAACCAAACGTCGAACGTCTCCCGGATGGACTGGGTCATCATACAATACGAATGGGGAGGTCTGCGAGGGGGGGGGTGTTTTTTTTCTCTCGATCGCTCCCCAGCTAACTGACAACTCTGCCTGAATAGAGACTGGGGAATGGAGGGAGAGAGCAGAGACTAAACAGGAGCTAGCCAAACTACAATTATTTGTTGTTACTTCTCTTGTTTTAAGTTTGTTTAATAAGTCGTTGTTCTGACCTGGAAGGCCTCCTCCGCCAGCTGCTACTCCTCCACACGAGCACCGCTCAGCCATACCGCCCAAAGAGCGTTTTCACCCTTTCCCTTTCCTTTTTCCAAATTCCAAGGGCTGCGCTGGTGGAGAAGGCCTGACAGACCTCCTAGTTTTGAGTATTACTATACATTCTTCTATTCATAAAAAGCTTGAACCACACAAAAGAGTTACCATTAATAGTTCTGTCATTAGAAAAATAATATGTTAACATTTTTTGATACCTTAACTCTTCTATGTTCCTGTCTAGTGCTTTACCGGTGATAGGAAATGAGACACACACTCTGAGTGGGCACCCCCATGCCCACTCAGACGCATGCAACTCCCCCTGGGCCATCACCTGCTCGTCATGCCCACCCTCTAGACTGAAATAAAGATCTCCCCGATTGCACACGGACACTTACTCTCTAGCACATAAGGCGTACTGGGCCCCGTTTCTTCCCCTGTATCAGAGCACCTTGGTCCGATATGCAACACTCTGATAACCGGGCCGAGGAGTGGTGTTGCTACCTTCTCAAGAAGAAAACACACACGCATTCATTAGAGATTCAGGGCCACTGTCCTTACACCAACCACCTCCCTACAACGGTGTAGCCTAACCACTTACACCGAACAGAGGTGACACCTACACTGGGCAGGCTAGCTGGTCTAATCCTGCCGCCGCCTTTTGAACTAATTCCCTTATCCTTTCCCGTTTCTCCTGACTACATAGCTTTTAGCTGAAACCACTACCAAGCGTCCCCCTTACCCCTCTCCCCCCCCTCCCCTCTTTTCTGGCTAGTCAACCCTCCCTCCTAGGGGTAGGAGTGCCCCACACTTAATACCACGTAGCACGAATGCAAATCATTTATAATGCCACCAATTAAGCCCCAAAACCCTAGAGCTACATTAAAAATACTCTCTTTGAATGCAAAAGGTTTAACCACTTGCCGACCGTGTAACGTAGTTACACGTCGGCAAGTGGCACCCATTGTTGTGGGAGGACGTTATAACACGTCCTCCCACAATCGCGCTCCCGCGCGCCCCCTGGGGCGCGCACCTGGGAGCATCCGTGACCGCCGGGTCTAGGAGACCCGGCGCATCACGGATCCCGGTAAATGGCCGCTTGGAGCGGCCGTTTACCATGTGATCGAGGATGGGGATCCTCCCTCCCAACTGATCGGTCTTTTCTCCCCTCCCCCCCCTCTCCCCATTCCCCCTGCGAACCATCACCAAAGTCGATTTTCGATACATCAGTCCTCTTTGCCCTTTCCTATTCCCTTAATCAAGTTTTCCGCCGCCGTCCTAATCTGGTCGATCGGACGGGTCACATCCACAGTGGAGACAAGCCACATTCACCAATCCGATGTGGCAACATCC
>BLSH010281355.1:1013108-1043146 GCA_018402905.1 Glandirana rugosa | reverse complement strand
ATATGTACTTTTATACATAATTAATTTATACATATTTTCATGTATACCAATTAATTTATACATATTTTCATGTATACTGATTAATTTATACATATTTTCACATATAATGTTTAATTTATACATATTTTCACATATACCGATTAATTTATACATATTTTCATGTATACCAATTAATTTATAAATATTTTCATGTATACCGATTCATTTATACATATTTTCATGTATACAGATTAATATATACATATTTTCAATATACCAATTAATTTATACATATTTTCATGTATACAGATTAATATAGACATATTTTCACATATACCGATTAATTTATACATATTTTCATGTATACCAATTAATTTATAAATATTTTCATGTATACCAATTAATTTATACATATTTTAACATATATAGAGTGATTTATTCATATTTTCACATATACCAAGTAATTTATACATATTTTTATACATACCAAGTGATTTATACATATTTTCATGTATACAGAGTGTTTTATACATATTTTTATATATACCAAGTGATTTTTACATATTTTCACATATACCGATTAATTTATACACATTTTCACGTATACAGAGTGATTTATTCATATTTTCACATATACCGAGTCATTTATACATATTTTTATACATATACATATTTTATACATCACAAGTGTGGGCACCCGGCTTTGGCTTCAAAGCCGGGCACTCACTGTGCATGTGTGAGTCGTGCTGCGGCTTGTGAATGGCTCGGCTTATCTCCTGGGACCTGTGACGTGTCCCAGAAGATCGCAGAGAAGGAGGAGGGAGGGGGAGGTGAACTTCCTTCTGGCTCCTTGGTGCCAGGAGAGGAAGTGGACCGTGGACCCTGTGAAAACAGGGTCCACGGTCCCCCCCCCCCCCAAAAAATGACATGCCAATTATAGCACGTCAGGGGGTCATCTTCTCTTAAAGCGGAAGTCCCACTTTTGGGTGGAACTCAGCTTTAAGATAAGTAAAAGAAAAAAGGAAAATATTGTGATGCCAAAGAAAACTAGTAGCTGCACCACTAAAATGTGAGATATAACCACATAAATGAGATAGGTTTGTAAACAATTGTGTTGCGCTATAAATATTAAATATATAATAAATTCATAGATAATATAACCTGTGCAAAGAACAAATATCTAATACATGATAGGTGCAAAATGGCATATATAAAGTGCTGGTAGAATCCAATAGGTAAAGTCCAATGAATATAAAGTCCAAAAGAGGAGTGCTATAAACACAATAATGAATGTGCAAACTTCATGATGCTATAACACCGTGACATTTAGCAGGAATTTTCAGGACTAATTTGGACTCTAAAAACAAGGTTTGCAATGTGCTTATGTTTTGTGGGTGCCGGGGACAGCCCCACACTGTATAGAGAGGAATCTCTTTGTTTAGTGTAGTGCCAGACAGTGAGGTTTTGTTTTCTGTTTCTGTTTTGAACCTGCAAACCTGTAAAAATATACCTGGTGTCATGTACCTGGTGGTAGAGTCTGGCTTATGCAGTAGGCAACCTCTCTTACGGCCCTGGTTCCAGAACCCCTGGTGGAGCACAGGGGGGCACGAGGGCTTGATGGGACACAGGTGGTGGTAGGAAGTTGTCCCATAGTCCGTGCTAGGCTGAAGAGTAGTGGTACTGGCCGGGTCATTAACTTGAGGGCAGAGCGGTACAGAAGGAGTAGGCAATTGGATGGTCGGGTGCAGGCAGGGTCGTTAACTTGCTGGCAGGGCGGTACAGAAGGAGCAGGCAATCGGATGGTCGGGTGCAGGCAGGGTCATTAACAGGCAGGCAGGTGGAGGTACAGAAGGAGCAGGCAGAAGGGTGGTCGTAGGCAAGCCGGGGGTCGGTGCAGGGAGAGTTCAAGCAAATGCGGGTTCAGGCCAGGTCACAGGTAACAGGAAGCTTAGAACGGGTCGCTCAGGAACACAGTAACGCTGTAGAACAGACAGCACTTGCTTCCTGGTGCTGTCCTACTTAAATGGCCGCCATTGGCGCCATAAGCGCGCACGGGCGCGCGCGAACGTGCACGGGAGGCCGGAAACGGCCAGAAAGTCCTTTTTCCTAACACCTGGCATGCCGCCAGACTTTAACGAAACTGACATCCATGCTGAATCTTTTCTCCTGAAAAGTGATCCCCACAAGCTAATCTTCCACACATGGTGGAGGATGCGGGCAACTTCCAAAGATGGAGGAAATGTTGAAGGCCCTGCTGAAAACTAATGCAGCCCAACGGGAAACCAACCGACAAGTCGCAGAAGACGCTGCAGCACAACAGATGGCTTTACAAGATACTATTGCAGCTCAGCGAAAGGTAGCGGAGGCCCTGCTGGAGTTAAAAAAGGGGCCCGCACCTCCTGCGACAGTGGAGCCAAGGTTGGTGCTCCTTTGTCAGGATGCAAGCATCCAGCAAGGGAAAGCAGATCAATGGGCTGCACCTAAAAGAATTAGGACTATACGGATAAGTGTAAAAAATAAGTGTATTATGAAAAATGACACACTTGCAAAACACCAATAACAAAAACAAGCAAGTGAAAGATAATGAAAACACAGCAATCCAAAAACACCTAACTAAATATAAATGCAAAACACAAATAGGCAAAATAGGCAGACATCAGATGAGGAAAACAGGGAGGCAGATACTGAGAGCTGAATGGTGAATGAGGGAGCAGGGAGCAGGTTCCAGGGGGACAGAACTCCAGTTGGGAACACGGATCAGGACAGGTCTGGAACACGGATCAGGACAGGTTAGGAACACGGATCAGGACAGGTCAGGCTAGGGCAGGATACAGCTTACAAGGAAAATGCTGAAGCACTGGGGCTGGGTGCAAGGCGGGCTTATATAGTCCCAGCAGCCCCATCAGGTGTAGCTTAAAGCGGAATTCCACCCAAAAGTGGAACTTCCGCTTTAAGGCCTCCTCCCCAGCTCCGGATGCTGAAACTGAGCTTTTGGGGAGGAGAGGGGGTGCAGATACCCGATTTTTACAGGTACTTCCGCTCCGGTCGCCTTAGGCGATCGGAAGTGGAAAGTCTCCTTCCCCCTCTGTCCCAAAGTCTTCTGGGACACAGGACAGGTCCTAGAAGACTTTGGGACCAATTATGAAGCGCAGCGCCGCTCGAGCATGTGCAGTGCGCCCCCGGCCGTGCCCACAGTAGCAATGCGGGCACCGCGGAGGGGAGAGGGAGAGATCTGAGGCTCCGTACGGCCCCATCGCTGGACCGGGAGGCAGGTAAGTGCCTGTTTATTAAAAGTCAGCAGCTACACTTTTTGTAGCTGCTGACTTTTAATAAACATTCGGAAAGAGTGGAACTCCGCTTTAATGACCTGTGTACTCTATCTGCTGGGAGACACCCACTGGTGGCCACCAGAGCTACACCCTTTGGTACTCCATACAACAGTGCCACCAGCAGGTGACCCGAGCAAGTACACAGGTCCTGACAGTCCCCCCCCCCTTAAGGAGTGGCCTCCGGATGCTCCATTCTGCTATTAACCTGACAGTCCATGCGGGAAAAGTCCAACAAAGTCTCCACTCCATGTCTGCAGGCTTCCTTGTATTGTTCAGGTTAGAGTCTTCCAACCTGCTGGGGGGTGTGCCCCCTGAATTAGGTAATAGATCATGCGCCCTGCCGCCAGGGTCCGGAAGTTTGGATCTGGTATCACAAGCTGGCTGGACAGCGGGCATGAAACCAGCAGAGGCAGACAACACAGGGGCATCAGAGGCAGTCTGGGTATCAAGCAGGGGGAAATCAGTGGCCATTTTGGCATCAGGCAGGAAAGCAACAAAAGGCATTGGATCAGTGGGCACTGGGTCATCAGGCCCTGGATCAGGGGGCGTAGAATCATCAGGCAAAGGATCAGCGGGCACAGAATCATCAGGCTGGCACTGGGTCATCAGGCACAGGATCATCAGGCACTGGATCATTAGACTGAGCAGAAGGCACAGGGTCATCAGGCAGTGGAGCAGTTAACACTGGGTCATCAGGCACTGGATCAGCCGGCACCGGGTCATCAGGCACAGGATCAGCAGGCACTGGATCAGCGAGCACCGGGTAATCAGGCACTGGATCAGCGGGCACCGGGTAATCAGGCACTGGATCAATGGGCACGGGTCATCAGGCACTGGATCAATGGGCACGGGGTCATCAGGTACTGGATCAGTGGGCACAGGATCAGACACTGTATCATTAGGCTGGGCAGTAGTCACCGGGTCATCAGACATTGGAGCAGTGGACACTGGATCATCAGGCACTGGGTCAGCAGGCACCGGGTCGTCAGGTGCAGGATCAGCCGGCACAGGATCAGTGGGTACCGGGTCATCAGGTACTCAATCAGTGGGCACTGTGTCAGCGGGCACCGGGTCATCAGGCACTGGGTCAGCAGGCACCGGGTCACCAGGCACTGGGTCAGAAGGCACCGGGTCATCAGGCACTAGACCAGCGGGCACCGGGTCATCAGACTGGACAGTGGGCACCGGATCATCAGACTGGACAGTGGGCACCGGATCATCAGACTGGACAGTGGGCACCGGATCAGACTGGACAGTGGGCACCGGATCATCAGACTGGACAGCGGGCAACGGATCATCAGACTGGACAGCAGGCACTGGAGCATCAGGCTGGACAGCAGGCACAGGATCAGTAGGCTGGACAGCAGGCACAGGATCAGCAGGTTGGACAGCAGGCACAGGATCAGCAGGCTGGACAGTGGGCACAGGATTAGCAGGCTGGATAGCAGGCACAGGATCAGCAGGCTGGACAGTGGGCACAAGATCAGCAGGCTGGACAGCAGGCATGGCAGCAGGCTGCGAAACAGCAGGCTGGGCAGCGAGCACTTGAACAGCAGGCTGGGCAGCAGGCATGGCAGCAGGCACCAAAACAGCAGGCTGGGCAGCGAGCACTTGAGAAGAAGGCATGGCAGTGGGCACCAAAACAGCAGGCTGGGCAGCGAGCACTTGAGCAGCAGGCTGGGCAGCAGGCATGGCAGTGGGCACCGAAACAGCAGGCTGGGCAGCGAGCACTTGAACAGCAGACTGGGCAGCAGGCATGGCAGTGGGCACTGGAACAGCAGGCTTGGCTTCAGGAACAGGATCAAACAGGGCATCAGGAACGGGACCACCTGGCAGGGCATCAGGAATATGAACAATGAAGTCAAATTGATTAGCCGGCAAAGAGTCCATAGGGCCAAACTGGGTGATGGATAGAGGACCAGTACAGTCAGGTGGAATAGCGACAGGCAGGACAGCACCAATCAAATGTGGCAGGCCTGGCTGGAGCAATTGGAACGATGGTGGGTTGGACTGTAGTGGCTGGCTTAGAGGCAGACTGGAACGGATTGTTTGGTGTGGTAGTGGACTGGGACACATCAGCTGATATGGCTGCAGGATTGGATAGTGGCAGGATAGTGCGGGTTGGGAAAAATGTCTGCTTCTTTTTTGGTTTTGTTATTGAAATTATGTATGTGGATGCAGGGCTGTGTGTAGGGTGTGGAGCTGATGGCAGAGAAGAATGGGAGGAAGGTAAAAAAGAGGCAGCAGTTGCTGAGTGGCATTTCTGTGGGATAGTTGCAGGCAGCGGAGAGGAGGTAGATGGGTAAAAGGCAGGGAAGGTGCAGCAGGTGGAAACAGGGTACTTATATTTAGTTGGTGGCAGGTTATATTGTGCTGCAACTGTGTTTGCTGTGGGTGATGGAGGAAAAGGCATTTGAGTCTAGCCACAGGAATGGGTGGTTGCAGGCTAACAGAGGCTGAGTGCAATATATTTGACCATGCCTGTATTAATGGTTGCACAAAATCCACCTTAGGGCCCTTTCACATTGGCGTTCCGTTTCTTTGTTCAGTTCAGTTACTTTTTTCTTTGTAAAAAAACAGATACAGATGTCAATTTTTGCATCCGTTTTCATGTCCGCTGAGGACAGGCCACTTATAATGGAAACCTTCCATTCATTGGTAACCGTACACTTCCCACCCGATCATCCCGGCCAGCAGGAGCCCTGAGCAGTTAACGCTGGAGCGAATGCCGGTCCGGATCTTTAAGATGCGATGCACGTTCTGTGGCTCGGGTGTATTACCATCAATCAGGGGGCCCCTGTATTATGTACAGATTGATCTGCTTGGCGGCGATGTACTTGCGGTATGGAATCAGTATTGCTTTTTCTGTAAGGATAATGATCTGTAAGCTTTCTGTCGCATGTGATCAATGTGGCAGAAATCTACAGCTATATTCCTTTGTGCATAATTTACCCTTTGATGGAACAGTAGTATAATCACCATGATATATAGTTCTTAGAGCTGTATTTGATAGTGATTCGTTGTAATGGCAGTTCGGGCTTTGCATGCATGGGGTTTTGCTTGGAGGGCCTCTGTGAGATAACGTGTTGGTTTCAATGGAAGCCATGTTTCCACATGGCTTTCATTGTTCTCTGGAGTCTGTGAATCTCCACCCACCCAACGGCTGTGACTCATCCAGGCCGGCCAGTTATTCCACATGCATGCACGCCTCTTCTATTGTATCGTTTGAATATAAACAAGTGTGTCATTGGTTGTTGTTTTGTATTGAGCTCATGTCATGTGACTGTGCCTTGGAGGCTGATTGGCTGATTGTGAAGCCACCAAGTCCTTTTGTTATCCCTGTCTGAGGCATATAAATTAAAGCAGCAAGCATTGATAGGCAGGACTGTTTTTCTAGCTTGCAATGTGAGAACAGCTATGGTGTCTGTCTTACTTGCTTTAACACGAGTGCACTCAAATGCATTATGCAAAAGAGCTGAAAAGTGCGCTTATTAGCGCAAGCAAATTATAATGCACACAAGGTATTATATTTGCCCTCACAGATGGCGAGCCAGAGAATTTTTGGAGCCTACAGAAATTTCCTTCACAGCGGACCGAAGGGAGGAAGTGATCCGGACAGGACATCAAAACAGCCGGCTATTGGTAAAACCAATTTTATTTCAATTTTTGAAATCTTTTGTTGTCCTAAGTCCAGGATGTCGCTTTCTCTGTCCGCTGTGTCAGGTAAATTCTGCTTTGCTAAAAGAACCTGTTTTTTCTCTTTTTTGCATAATGGCGGGGTTTTTAATTGTATGTTATCATTGTAGTTAAGTCTATTGATTAGGAAGATGACCTATACTTGTCCTCTATAGGTCCTAATCAATACACCTAAAGTGTGTGTTATGAGTAACTGTATGCTTTGATCGGTGTGTGTGTTGTATGTTGTAATTTTGGCGTTAATTAGTTTAAGCGTTCGTTTGGCGTCTCAAATTGTATAGTCAGTTTGTAAGGGGAGAGATTTCAGTTTGTGCTGCTTTTGGTGGGAATTGCATCTGAATTTCTGCATTTTGTGGAATTAAGTAATTTTCTGCTGGAATTTCAGTTTCTGGTTTTAATTGCTTTGTTTTTGTGCAAGATTTCAGTCTCAAGTGAAAATAGTCTGTTATTGTACTGAATTCCATTTCTAGTAGAATCATTTTGGTTGTAATGTTTAATCTGTTGTTTTGCGGAGTCCCAGCTGTAACTCAGTTTTTGGTAGAGACAATCAATAAACTATTGTTAGACGGTTATTCAGCTTTAAGTGTGAAACCAAGTTAACATTACAGTGTATAGAGGTCTTTTTGTGCTGTGCTTGCTTACGGATTGAGCCTTTTTCATAAAGCATGTGTATGTGCAGAGTTTTGATTTTTGGCGGCAAATTTAGTTTAGACACAGTATTGTAATAGGTTTTGTGCTTTTTACACTGTAATTCAGCTCTGGTTCTGTCTGTTTATAGTACAGCTCATTTGTTAATGAAATCGTTGGTTGTTTTAGACGCTGAAGTTTGAGTAGCACATCGCTATCCCGGTTTTGGACTGAGTTTCTAGTGGCGAATGGCGCCGTGCAACTGAAAATCAGTATTCAGTGAGGATGGTTAATTTCTACACTGTATTTCAAATCCGGTTGATAAATTCTGTGTTATGCGTTTTTAGTGTTCTAACACCAAAATCCACGTGTTTGTACTATGGTTGGTGGTTCTCGGTGCAGTCGTTTTGTTTGCATCACGTGTTTGGCGTCATTTTCTCCTTGTAAAGAGGGCCATGGGGTTGTAATGTTGCTTCACTTACTGCCATTTTGTGTTGTGGTGATTGAAACCCACATGGTGTGGCCGCCATCTTGGAGTAGTGACAAAGGGCCACATGGCTGAGATGCCATATTGAATTCCGTCGCATCATCAATTTTGTTTTTTCGTGTTTAACTGTTTTTACATTTTTGTTTGGAAAGGGCAACTTTTTATAAGAGTCATTACGTGATTTTGTGTACTGTCTCTCCGTTTTTAGTTGAAACCTAGTATTGAGGGACGTTTTTACAGGATTTTTGCATCCGTTTTAGACAGTTTTGTTTGACTTGTTCAGATTTAGCGTCTTTATACAATTCATCTGTTTTCGTGTTTTATCTTTGTTTTTGGATATAGCTGTTTTGTTTTTATAACTTTTTCAGTTTTATGTAGGCATTTATGTTTAAGCAGCTTTTTCATAGGGTTCTGCCCAATTTTTGTTGTATAACCATTGATTTTCAATGATAGACTACAGTGTGGAGTATAACTGATACATTCTTGTATTGGATTCAGTTTTGTTTAAAATCAGGTTTGTTTTGGACTAATTTGCGGTTAGTGTTATAAGGATAGTGTTTTCTACGTAGTTTGTGTTCCAGGTAGAGACATTATACTTTTCAGTGTGTAATCGATAACCGGCATCTCAATTTCTTTAGTATAACATCAGGAAATAGACTGAAGCCAAGGTTTGTATAGTGAGGATTTAATTGTACTTCCGTGGCTGTTTGGCTGCATGGGTTAGGTTGAAACTAATGTGTGTACTTTGGGCCGGTCTAAGTGAAATGGGAGAAAGCGACACGTTTGTTTCAGCTTTCAACGTGTGAGGAGCAGATTCTGAAACCCGCCCCACGTGTAACCGCGTCAGTACCGAGGGTGGGGAGAGCGTGGTAGTTGCTGAACCTTATAGTCGTACAAATCCACCGGGCTGAGGTTTCTAGCTGACTGACGGGGAAGCCGTGTATACTAATCGGAGTCGGAAGCAAGCTAGTACTGCGGCAGTGTTGCACCTAAACTTGGTGCAAAAGTCGATTCGAATGGTCATGGGCAATGGGCCGTCCATGTCTGAGGGGGAAAGTGAGGCCTCTCAATCTAGCCAAACAGCTTTGCGGTACATAGTCTGTGTTTGGGGCTCGGGCCATGTGACCTCTCAAAAAGTGGATGTTCCTTTGATGTCTGGAGGTGGGAGAAGTTCATTACAGAATTAGGACCAGGCTCCAGACAACAAAGACGCAAGATATAGTGATATTGTGGCTTCCAAAATCTATTATGGTGTACCAACAGAATATGCAGAGTGCGCTTTCAGTCCGGGTGAATCGCATTTTGTATACCTGGCCAGAGGGGAGAGCCATAGTTACGTGATCCACTAAGGGAAGCCGGGGAAGGATTGAATGTGTATTACATGATTTTCTGGTCATTGTGGAATGTATCGTGTTAGCCCTTGGAAAGAACGTTGCTGGGTAAAGCCCAACCTAACCAATTGTGTGTTTACTCCGTCTGGTTTTCATCTTTGTTTTGCTTAAGTTTTTTTAAGTAGCATGGTAACTATGAAATATCTCCCTTTGCATTTGTATCTAAATGTTTGTCTTATGTCTTATTCTCATTGTTTGTATGTAATAATACCCTATTTTTGTAGGAACATGAAAGTAAGAGTTACAGCGGTTTGTTATTGGTTGTAGGAAATGTACAAATTTTGATAATCTTATTTTGGTCTAAGTGGAACTTTAACTTGCAAGTAGCCCACAAGAGTTGTGTTCAATTAAATACACACCCAGCCAGCCCTTTCTTTTCAAATCTAGCTCATCATCCCAGGCTAAGGTATGTTAATGTACTTGGCAGACTATCTGTGTGTGTCCAAGTGTATTTCACACCTGCTTCCTGCCCAGTGTCACTGTGCACCTCTATTTACTCCCAGGGATTCTGTGTCCCTGAGTAAATTAATTTTCGAGGGTCACTTATGAAAAGGGTGGGGCCTGGCTAGACATACTGGGATAGGGAGTTCCAGAGGTTCTGGAGCAGTTCTGATGGTGAACCTGAGGAGACAAGGGAGCTGGAAAATAGGAAAATTGCATTTTTTTGTTTGATTAGATCAAAGTGGGAATCTCAGTGACCATTATTTTTTTTTTTTTTTTGCGTCATTCTAAACAGTGCATCTTTTCTTCTTCTTTGTAATGAGAAAGAAAAGGGGGGAGATAATGGTGGTGAGAATGACAATTTTCAAACTTACAATACTAACCTCTCTAATTCTAACCAAGTTTGTGACCTAGTAGGACGACATGGACAATACCAGGTTCAGCTGACGACACCAACCTCCCTAAAGCTTGAGGGACGAGACAACTGTATCCATGCCAGCCACTGCAAGAAGCTGCTCAACCACATCAAAGACTGAGGAGTATCTTTTTATTTATATTATTTAGCTTAATGTATTTTAGCAGGGGTAACGATAAAACATTCCAACTTATTTTTTTAAATGCACCTCCAACTAGCTAAAACAGTGAACAGGATCCACTGCTGGGTACGCTCTAGGCCTCTAGGCCTCCACCGAGCCTCAATACCCCGGCAGTGGCAGCAGTACATGACATGGATGTGTATGTACATCTATATATATGTGTGTGTATATATGTATGTATATATGATGTTCATATTGGTAAAAGCAAACAGAAGAAAAAACTAGCAAAGATCTCAAAAAGACACAAACTAACTTAACGATACATTTCTAGAAGATAAAATTAGTTACAGTTTCAACATTAGCTCTGGTTCTTGCCCCTCCCTCACAAAACCAGTATGGGTATCCTGACAACTAAGTGGCCCACAAGTGTGCTTTAACTTCAGGTTTGGTAAGAGGAATAGTTTTGTAGGATCCACAGTTTGTGAGAAAGGTACAACAGTCAATCTTTTAAATTAGACCCCCATCCTTCTCTAGTAGCACCAATAGACTAGATTACATCTGTTGGTAGGAAGAGTGTGACATACAGACTGAGGGAGGAATCCCCCAGACTGTCCTGTTATTGCGCAATGCAGGGGACCGTTAGAGTCCCCCTGTGCGACTCTAACAGGCCCCTACTACTTCTTATGCAGTTCCACAGCTTATAAGTTAATACCCCCTAATGCGAGCATGGTGAAACTCGTCCCAGCATCTTACGTCGTGGCCGATCGTTATGATCTGATGGCGCGAGAGAAGGTAAGAATGGCAGGGACAGCTCAAAGGGAATTGTTAACCAACTCCAACAAGGCCTTGGCATGGTTTCCTGCTTGGACAGGGTGGGGGTTGAACTTAGGAAACGATTGAACAATTTCTCATCCATTGTGGATGGGGTGTTCAATTAAACCGTTGAAGCTGTGAGGGAGATCTCACAGGAACAGCGACAGAGTCTATTACAGGAAAAGATGACACTTGATTATCTTTTAGAACAAAAGGGGGTTTCTGTGAGTTCATAGCAGAAGACTGTTGTACCTGGATGACAGGCACTAGTGACAAGGTCCAAGTCCATATGGATAAAGTTAGGTCCCTGCTAGGGAGAGCAAGAGCTATAGCCAGTGAAGGTTGGAATCCTTTCTAAAGGGGTTGGGAGATTTTGGGGAGTTCTTGTTTTTCATCGGATCATGGTTGAAGGAAGTAGGGGTATATATACTCATGTTGTTTTGTTTCTATTCCTTCTATATGCCATGATGAGATGTTCCAGCTGCCTGATCGATCAAGTCACCAAAGCCCGAGCAGATGACCACATCTTCCTAGCCAAGACAAGAGGTCCCCTGAAGTCCAGCCCATGTACCAGATGCTGAGGATTCCAGCTATCGCTATAACCACCACACCATGC
This sequence comes from Glandirana rugosa, assembly GCA_018402905.1. Lineage (NCBI taxonomy): Eukaryota > Metazoa > Chordata > Amphibia > Anura > Ranidae > Glandirana > Glandirana rugosa. The sequence goes on along the minus strand of BLSH010281355.1, from coordinate 1,031,231 downwards.
TTTCCCTCTGAGTCATCCCTCCCAAAGAATACGTGTCAACCATGGTTTTCTTTTGCTCATACTCCTTTACTTTAATTTTTGGACTCAATGGATAGACTGAATGTTTCATTTTTATCTTTTTGATTGGTCTGGTGTTCGTGTTTAGAAGATGATCAAGATTCATCGAGGGACACATGGGAGCATATGACAAGAGGAGGAACTGTTGTAGAAATTTAGGATGTGTTTATTATGTATTGTCACAGTGTCTCCCAGTGTCGGTTTACCGGTATTCGCTGTGTATAGCGAATATGGCTTTAACCGATATTGAGGACAGGCCACTTACAATGGAAACCTTCCATTAATTGGTAACCGTACACTTCCCGCCCGATCATCCCGGCCAGCAGGCGCCCTGAGCGGCTAACGCTGGAGCGAACGCCGGTCCGGATCTTTGAGGTGCGATGCACGTTCTGTGTCGTGGATGTATTACCTTCAATCGAGGGGCCCCTGTATTATGTACAGATTGATCTGCTTGGCGGCGATGTATTTGCGGTATGGAATCAGTATTGCCTTTTCTGCAAGGATAATGATCTGTAAGCTTTCTGTCGCATCTGATCAATATGGCAGAAATCTACAGCTATATTCCTTTGTGCATAATTTACCCTTTGATGGAACAGTAGTATAATCACTATGAGATATAGTTCATAGAGCTGTATTTGATAGTGATTCGTTGTAATGGCAGTTCGGGCTTTGCATGTATGGTTATTCCACATGCATGCACGCCTCTTCTATTGTATTGTTTGAATATAAACAAGTATGTCATTGGTTGTTGTTTTGTATTGAGCTCATTTCATGTTACTGTGCCTTGGAGGCTGATTGGCTGATTGTGAAGCCACCAAGTCCTTTTGTTATCCCTGTCTGAGGCATATAAATTAAAGCAGAAAGCATTGATAGGCAGGACTGTTTTTCGAGCTTGCAATGTGAGAACAGCTATGGTGTCTGTCTTACTTGCTTTAACACGAGTGTACTCAAATGCATTATGCAAAAGAGCTGAAAAGTGCGCTTATTAGCGCAAGCAAATTATAATGCACACAAGGTATTATAATTGTCCTCACGCCCCCTAGCGACCACTCCGCAAATCGCCATTTATTTACGGCGATTTGCGGTACACGTCCACACTACCGCAGTAAATATACTGTGCGCCGTGTGGAAGTTGTTAATGACCTGTGTACTCCATCTGCTGGAAGACACCCACTGGTGGCCACCAGAACTACACCCTTTGGCACTCCATACAACAGTGCCACCAGCAGGTGACCCGAGCAAGTACACAGGTCCTGACAGCCTTGTACCACATGCAGAAGATGACACTTGCGGATGATGTGGAGGCATACCTCATGACCTTTGAAAGAGTCGCTCTTCGCAAAGGATGGCCAAAAGAACAGTGGGCGGGACTGCTAGCACCATTCTTGACTGGCAAACCCCAAAAAGCCTACTTAGATCTGGAAACATATAAGGCCCAGGACTATGAGACTCTAAAGGCAGAGATACTTGCACGCCTGGGGGTCACCATGGCAGTCCAAGCCCAACGCGTGCATCAGTGGACCTATCGTACCGATAAGCCACCCCATTTGCAGATGTTCGACCTAGTTCACCTTACCAGGAAATGGCTACAGCCAGAGACTTAGCCAGGTCCCCATATTGTGGAGCGCATGGTCATGGACTGCTATCTGTGGGCGCTCCCTGCTGCTTTGAGGAAATGGGTCAGCCATGGGGACCCCAAAACTGCAAGCCAACTGGTGGACCATGTCGAGAGATACACGGCTGCTGAAGACTTGTTGCGCCCATCTGCACCCCACTCCAATGCCTAGAGCTGAAAGATCGCACAGCGGACCCGGTAAGACTGTTCAGGGGTTCAGGGTTCAGGGCGAGGGGAAATTTGATGAAACTGACACGGTTAAAGAGACTGGGGGCTCTAGATCTAGAGACTAGCCAAAAATGCCAGGAAGGTCTTGGGGACCCTTGAGAGGACTGGGTATAGAACACATAAAGTGCTACCAATGCCATGCATTGGGACATATTTGTGCCAATTGTCCCCTGAATGATGAACCCATGCAAAGTGATAATGCTTATATGAAAAGACACATTTCTCTTTTCACAGGTCGCATGTATAGCATCATGCTTAAGTCGCATGGGGAAGCAAATGTGTGTGATTGCTATTGACGGGAAATCTGTCATTGCGCTGCTTGACTCTGGTAGTGTGATAACGTTGGTGTAAATCCGGCCAGGTTACACTCTAGCACTGTCGGGGTCATTTGCATCCATGGGGACACTCGTGACTACCAAACGGTGCTGGTTGAGATTGACACCCCTTGCGGCAGAATGACCCATTCAGTGGGAGTGGTACCTTCCCTGATTCATGAAAGCCCTAGTGGGAAGGGATTTTCCCCATTTTTGGAGGTTGCGGGAAGGCACAGAGGCCTGGAGGAAAGAGCTCCCCCTGCTGAGAAGGCCATGGGAGTTCTCACCAGACCCTTTTTGCCAAACAGAAAGATAGATTGGTGGCAGAACAGAGGAAGTAGGAGGCCTTCTTCCTTTTCCTGTAATGGCTGGGGAGCCGGAAGATAGCTCTCAGCAGATGGCTAATGTCCCAGACCATGTCTCTTCTCTGTCCCTGATCGTGAGAGTGAACCGAATGTGGTCCCTGACTTAGAGGTCCGAAGAGAGGACTTCTGTACAGAACAACTACGGGAAATCACTCTCCTCAGAGCCAGAGAAAACGTGAAGGATAGGGAACCGGTGGACCCTAATTGGGGGGTGTATTTTCCCTACATGGTGCTTAAAAATTATTTATTGTATCAGGTGGTGATACCTTCAAGAGTATGCTAAAAAAGTATGCTAAAAAAGGTGGTGGATAAAGATGGGCGAAATTGGGATTTTTTGCTGGCATACCTCATGTTTCCATACGAGAGGTTCCGCAGGCATCTTGTATGGTAGACATCCCCGGGGGCTGCTAGATGTTGCAAAGGAGATGTGGGAGGTAGAGGCCATCCCGTATAGAAGTGTCCTCCATGATGCAGGATCGAATCGCAGCTGTCCTGTCCCTTGTACGAGAGCATATGGAGCAAGCCCAGGAGGCCCAGAGATGGGTTTACAATCGGGGTGCCAAAACCCTAACTTTCAACCCTGGGGACAGAGTGCTGGTGCTTGTCCCCACGATCGAAAGTAAATTCCTGGCAAAGCGGCAGGGTCCCTTTGAGATTAGGGAAAGAGTAGGGGAAGTAAACTACAACGTTTACCAGCCTGGGAAAAGGAAACCGGAGCAAATTTACCATGTTAATCTCCTAAACCTGTGGAAGGACAGGGAGACTTTATTGGCAGCGCCCACGCCCCAAAAGAACAGGTTACCCCTAACCCCAGATGTGTCCATAACCGATTCCTTGTCACTGACGCAACAAAACGACGTTAAGGAATTTGTCAGTAAAAATAGAGACTTTTTTTCTTCCCTACTGGGACTGACCACTGTGCTACAACATGACATAATCATGGAACCCGGGGTCCGTGTAAATGTAAAACCCTACCGAATACCTGAGGCTAGACGGGAGGTGGTGGCGAGAAAAATAAAAACCATGTTGGAGTTAGACATGATAGAGGAGTCCCACAGCACCTGGTCGAGCCCTATAGTACTGGTCCCAAAGCTATCCTGTAACGATTTTAAGAAGCTGAATGAAGTGTCTAAGTTTGACGCATACCCGATGCCGCGGGTTGACAAACTTGTGGATAAGTTGGGAAGGGCTCGGTACATAACAACCCTAGACCTAACTAAGGGATACTGGCAGATCCCCCTAATGGAGTTAATAAAGGAAAAAAATGGCCTTCCTTACCCCCGAGGGGTCCTTCCAATACAAACGAATGCCATTTTGTCTGCATGGGGCCCCTGCATCCTTTCTGAGGACGATGGACAAGACTTTGAGGCTGCATCGGCCCTATGCAGCGGCCTATCTGGATGATGCCGTCATCCACAGTCCAGATTGGGAATCACATCTGCCCTGGGTGCAGGCAGTAGTAGATTCACTGAGGGCAGCAGGTTTAACAGCCAACACAAAGAAGTGTGCCATATGTAATGATATCACGTGCGAGTCACACAAGACTAGCAACAATTTTGTGAGGGTCAGCCATTACAGTTCTAATGTAGGACAAAACTCCACCTCCCGACAACTTAGGAATGCCAGGTCGGTCGGTGACCAGGCTCCCCAGGAGTCTGGGGGATGTTTTGCCAGGCCCAATCGCAAACCAATAAATCAGAGCCCTTAAAAGACAGCACAGGATGTCTCAGATAAGGGAAAGGGCCATAATTCCTCTGAGAAAGCTGTGACCTTCCAGCAACCCTGAATCAAAGTGACATATTAATAAAAAGTGTATATCTGTATGCGGGAAGGCATACCGATTAAAACAAACCCAAATGTCGATGAATTCAATTATAAGGTAACTCACTGATAGTTTATCCTCTTCCCGGGTTTACAGAAAGCAACAAGCCTGTCATGTTTAGGCTTGTCTTGATGCACTGTGGCCGCTGAACTCAAATTCCCCAATGGTGAATTTGGACGATAATTCCATCCTGAGATTTGGTTTTTATACTGCGAATTACATATTAGGGAAGATTGTTATTCCACGGTCCGCCCTGGACAGCCCACAGGCCCTCCTTACCCTTGTGAGTGGTCAAGGGCATATGGCTCCACCCCTTTACACCCAGAGAAAGAGGGAATGCAAAGGACAGTTCACAGTTCTCACCTTACCAGTAAAGAACGAACATCCGAGAACCCATGGACTCATCATCGAATCTCTGATTGATCACGGACATTTAAATGCAAGTAACTTTCCCCTTCCATTCTGTTTTATCTCTTTGCTGCTGTATATTATGTCTTATTGCTTTGTAACATACCTTTTCTGTAAATATTTTACTGCACCTAACTTGACCCTGGGCCTGATCACCAACTTTCCCCAGTAAATTTTCCCATTAAACAATATTATAACAATAGTACTTTGATGCCCAGCCCTAGAAGACTTCACTTACCTTAAATAATGGGTACTAGGGCTGGCTGCTGGTCCTCCTGGGGCTGGCTGCTGGTCTTGATTCCTGGCTGCTGGTCCTGGGGCCCGGCTTTTAGGGCTGGGTCCTGGCTTCTGGGGCTGGGATCCTGTTCCTGGGGTCTGGCTGCTTTGGCCAAGAGTCTGGCTGCTAGATCCTGGGCTGCTGGGCCTGGGGTCCGGCTGCTGGGGTCTGGGCTGCTGGGCCTGGGGTCTGGCTGCTAGGGCCAAGAGTCTGGCTGCTGGGGCATGGTTGCTGGTCCTGGGGTTGGCTGCTGGGGCCTGGCTACTGGTCCTGGGTCCAGAGGTATGGCTGCTGGGGCCTGGCTACTGGTCATGGGGGTCTGGCTGCTGGGCCCCGGCTACTGATCCTGGGGCCGGGGGTCTGGATGCTGGGCCCTGGCTACTGATGCTAGGGCCGGGGGTCTGGCTGCTGGGTCCTGGCTACTGGTCCTGGTGGTCTGGGTTGCTGGGCCCTGGCTACTGGTCCTGGGGCTCGGGGTCTGGGCTGCTGGGCCCTGGCTACTGGTCCTGGGGGTATGGGCCCTGGCTACTGGTCCTGGGGCCGGGGGTCTGGGCTGCTGGGCCATGGCTACAGGTCCTGGGGCCGGGGGTCTGGGCTGCTGGGTCCTGGCTATTGGTCCTAGGACCGGGGGTCTGGGCTGCTGGGCCCTGGCTACTGGTCCTGGGGCCGGGGGTCTGGGCTGCTTGGCCCTGGCTACTGGTCCGGGGGCCGGAAGTGTGGGCCCTGGCTATTGGTCCTGGGGCCGGGGGTCTGGGCTGCTGGGCCCTGGCTACAGGTCCTGGGGCCAAGGGTCTGGCTGCTGGGCCCTGGCTACAGGTCCTGGGGGTCTGGGCTGCTGGGCCCTGCCTACTGGTCCTGGGGCCGGGGGTCTGGGCTGTTAGGCCCTGGCTACTGGTCCTGGGGCCCGGGGTCTGGGCTGCACGGCCTGGTTACTGGTCCTGAGGCCTGGACTGTTGGGCCCTGGCTACTGGTCCTGTGGCTGGGGGTCTGGCTGCTAGGCCCTGGTTACTGGTCCTGGGGCCGGGGCTCTGGCTGCTGGGCCCTGGCTACTGGTCCTGGGCCCGGGGGTCTGGGCTGCTGGGCCATGGCTACAGGTCCTGGGGCCTGGGGTCTGGGCTGCTGGGCCCTGGCTACTGGTCCTGGGGCTGGGGGTCTGGGCTGCTGGGCCCTGGCTACTGGTCCTGGGGCCGGGGGTCTGGGCTGCTTGGCCCTGGCTACTGGTCCAGGGGTTGGAAGTGTGGGCCCTGGCTATTGGTCCAGGGGCCGGGGGTCTGGGCTGCTGGACCCTGGCTACAGGTCCTGGGGTCTGGGCTGCTGGGCCCTGCCTACTGGTCCTGGGGCCGGGGGTCTGGGCTGTTAGGCCCTGGCTACTGGTCCTGGGGCCGGGGGTCTGGGCTGCAGGGCCTGGTTACTGGTCCTGGGGCCTGGACTGTTGGGCCCTGGCTACTGGTCCTGTGGCTGGGGGTGTGACTGCTAGGCCCTGGTTACTGGTCCTGGGGCCGGGGGTCTGGGCTGCTGGGCCCTGGCTACTGGTCCTGGGGCCGGGGCTCTGGCTGCTGGGCCCTGGCTACTGGTCCTGGGGCCGGGGGTCTGGGCTGCTGGGCCCTGGCTACTGGTCCTGGGGCCGGGGGTCTGAGCTGCTGGTCACTTGTCCTGGGGCCGGGGGTCTGGCTGCTGGGCCCTGGCTACTGATCCTGGGGCCGGGGGTCTTGCTGCTGGGCCCTGGCTACTGGTCCTTGGGCTGGGGGTCTGGGCTGCTGGGCCCTGGCTACTGGTCCTGGGGCCGGGGGACTGGGCTGCTGGGGCCTGGCGCCGGGCCCGCCTCCACTCACATGAAAAAAACACTCACCTGCGCCTCATGCTGAGGCAGCGGGGGGTGCCATGGGGAGGACAGCCCGTACTGATGTCCCCAGGCTGCTGCAGTGAAGGATGAGGGTGGGCAAAGGCAGAGAGCAGACTAGGCATCACAATTTGTACAATTAAAAGAAAAACTTTCCCCAGCCCAGCAGACTTTTTCCTCACTTTTCGGGTGGCGGGTGGTGCGCAGTGATCCGCCGTATCACAACTACAAGACAGTTCCCATCTGCCTGGTGGATTGATATAGAAGAGAAGAGACGGGAACTGTCTTGTACTTGTTGTGATACAGCGGATCACTGCGCACTGCCTGGCACCCAAAAGTGAGGAAAAAGTCCGCTGGGCTGGGGAGATTTTCTTTTAACTGTACTGATCGCAGCGCCCAGTCTGCTCTCTGCCCACCCTCATCCTTCACTGCAGTAGCCTGGGGACATTAGTATGGGCTGTCCCGGTGCCCCCCTCTGCCTCAGCTCACATCGCAGATGGAAGCTTTTTTTCATGTGAATGGAGGCGGGGAACGTACTCCCTGTACCCCCCTGATGTCGGCCCTGCTTGTCCCTAAAGCTCTTAATGCAAGCTATAACGAACCTGTTCCTTCGAAGAGCGCTACTGTTTAAGATAACTCATCTGAATATTCCAGCAAATTGGCTTTATATTTAAAAAGTGGCCGGCTGCATCTGGTATCTTTTGGTGGCAGGAAACAGTGGGAAGCTTCATCTGGTGGCAGGGGACGTGGCAAGCGACAATCTGCAGATGGTGGCAGGCAATGTGGCAAGTGATAATCCGCAGCTGGTGGCAGGTGATGTGGCAAGTGACAGTCCGCAGCTGGTGGCAGGCGACGTGACAATCCACAGCTTGTGGCAGGTGACATGGCAAGTGACAATCCGCAGCTGGTGGAAGGCGAAGTGGCAATCCGCAGCTGGTGGCAGGGGACATGGCAAGTGACAATCTGCAGCTGGTGGCAGGCGACGTGGCAAGTGGCAAGCTGCAACTGGTAGCAAGCGATGTGGCAAGTTGCATCTAAAGGCAGGTGAAATGGCAAGTGACAAGCTGAATCCAGTGGCAGGCAACGTGGCAAGTGACAATCCGCATCTGAAGGCAGGTCACATGACAAGTGACAATCAGCAAAAAAAGCTCCTAGGATTTTTTAGTCAAAGCTTCATTGAACTAAGTGAAGTTAGAAGCTGATTGGCCACCATGCACAGCTGCACTAGATTTTGCACTCTCCAGTTTTAGTAAATCAACCCCTGTGTGTATATACACATCATCTACATTCCCTTTTATCTTGGATATAAGTCTTTTCACATCTAATATGCAGTAAAACACCTAAAGTCCTATACTTTAACTCACTGAATGTATATGTAGCGCCCCCTGTGACGAACGCGGGTATCGGATCGCTGCCCTTCTCACCGAGGACCGAGGACCCCTCTGATCTAACACCTCGCTTGTTACTACGCAACAATGCCACTCTCAGCTGCTTTCAGCACCAAAGATTTCCCAGTTTGCTGGACAACCGTCTAAATGCCAGCCGCCTGAGAGCGATTGTTACCAGGCTAATTCAAACAATTAACCCTTTCTCTGCCACCACTAACCTTTTTGATCTGGAGTGTTAGGTCTCCAACAATTAGCAATACCAGTTATGATTTTAGAATAACCACCTGTAACACACGCTGTCACCACAGACAGGGATATTCAGATTAATTATTTTAAAAACAGCAGCACTCTTCAAAGGAACAGATTAGTGATAGCTTGCATTAAGAGCTTTAGGGACATGATTAACACTTTTCAGAATAAAGTTTAATAATGAAAAGGTCAAGTTTTGGGTGCAGTAAGATATTTACAGAAAAATAAAAAGAATGTTACAGAACAATAAGAGACATAAAATATACAGCAGCAAAGAAACAGAAGTGTAAGTACTTGCTTTTAAAATGTCAATTTTAAATCAGTGATTCGAGGATGTCTCCACAGGTTCTTCAATGTTCGTTGATGGAAAAATGAGAACTGAAAGTTGTCCTTAGCACTCCCTTTTTCTCTGGGTGAAAAGGGGTTGGGCCGTCTGCCCCTGACCACTCACATGGGTAAGGCGGCCCCGGGGGGCTGTTCAGAGCAGCCCGTGAAATACAATCTACCCTAATTCACAATTTCTGTACTGAGATTAATATTTGCTAATAGGTACAAGGTGCATTCCTGAAACTGATCAATTATGGTTCAGGATGAATTGTGCAGTCCAAAAAGTTCAAACATGACAGTCCTGTCACTTTCTTTGACCCTAGGAAGAGAATAAATTATCCGTGGGTCCCCTTATAAAGGAATACTTCGGTGTTTAGACTCTTTCTACTCGGTATGAATTTCTGCATTCAAATATGTACGTGTTATTAATATGTCATGTTCCTAACTGGAGTTATGAACTGTAAGTATTTTTATTGTAAGATCTAGGCAGGAGGTGGGGTCACTGTGGGGGCATAGGTTTCTGTGTCCTGATTTATGATCCTCGTCAATTCTGAGCCCCCTTTGATGCCTGCTAGCTAGGTTTTTATGGTTGCCTAACATAAACACAAATAAATATCCTCTTCCTGGCTTAGGATAACAATTCCCAGGTGGCCTTTCTAGAATCTCCATATGGAACAGGGAGGGAGGGGATGTGTGAGGTATTTGTACTGGGCAAATGTTAGTTTAAAAACTAGCATGGCGTTATCTGACAAAATGAAGTCAGCTCGGCGTGCATCTCGTACGCGATATCATTACAGTGTGTGTGTCTCACACATGATATCATCACACCCCCTACTTAGGTAGGAGCTAGTGAGTGTTTTTTTTTTTGGTAAGGTGAGGAAAATGTAATCAGGCCTGACTGAGTGCAGGCCTGATTGTTTTTGTTTCTGGGCTGAGAGTAGCTCAGGTAGGACTGGGTGACTCACAGATGAGGTCACCAGAATCTCCCACTTCTTTCCAGAAGCTGATAGAATGTTCTGGACAGAGAGCTGGGAGAGAGGTGTAGCCATCTGGGGTATTCTTAGAAGCCCTGACCAATCCCCAATCTGGATTGGCAGGGGTCAGGCCTCCTTTAATACCCAGGGTCAGCCCAGTCTGGGAGGAGTAAGTTCAGGTGGAAGAGCTGGAATGTAGCTGAGGTTGCGGAGGCCTCACCGGGAAGTCCCCGTCTGGGGGGGGGGGGGTGACCTTGAGGCCTGGGGCTCGGGTGTATTCAGGAGGACAGTGAGATCCTGGAGGAGAAACACAAGGGAGCAGGAGAGCAACAGACAGAGCTGCAGGAACTCAGCAAAGAGTCCAGTGGTGGTCGGTGAGTGACACACACCCTGGAAAGCTGTAGAGGCATGCCAGAGCGGATTGGGGGTGAGAGACAATCTACAAAGGATGCAGAAGTCAGTAAGAGACTGTGGTGTCAAGGTGGTAACGGAGCAGGCCGTTGCAGCGGAAGTGGTTGACAGGGCCTGGAGCAAGAGGATTGGCTGGGAGTAATAATCAGGCCGGATAGCACAATAGTATTTTTCTACACAATTGGGGGCCAACTGTCCCTACCTGTAACGGGTGGTTTGTAGGTCCTGCGCACAGCATGGCAGGCCTCACCATGTGCTAGTCAGGCTGAATAAACATTGGAGACCTAGTAAATTTCCTTCTGGGCCTCACCTGGAGAAAAGTACTGTGCAGGAGAGAGGAACTGGAGTCTGTAGAAGCAAGTGATGTGCTGGAGGAAGAAATATGATGTATATACAGAAGTATATATAGAGGTTCCGTGTAAATTTTGAACTAATTCTTTGGGCATCCCACAACATCCCAACTTCCATCCAAGTTCAACTCCCCATATAAAACCAAACAAAACAAAGTTCCTGCCTGTTCTGTGACTCTGAAGTGGTATGAATGTGATTGAGGGCAGTGTGAGCAGGTGAACCACCACACTCAGCCACCCCCAAGGGGGACATTGGCTACATATAAATGACAATGACTATGTGTGTGTTAAACTGTATTGTAATTGTACTGTCTGCCCTTGTGTTGTTAAGCGCTGCGTAAGCTGTCAGCGCTATATAAATCCTGTGTAATAATAATGTATATTTCAAAGTCTATCATTTTCATTCTGAATAGACTGCTAGCTGTATTCTACAGCTGGACGTACCCTAGTATATATTTAAAGGTGAGTATTGTCACCTTGGGACAGGAAGTGAGCTAAGACTATAGAACACCTAATCCTCTCCAGAATACTGTAGTCCATTGAGAAAACTGGGAACAATGTAACTAGCAACTCTGCTGGTTTATAGGCACAGCACAGTGAGTGAGTATTGTTGTCACCATAGGATAGGAAATGTGTTACCGGCAGAATCACCAGGTGAAAGTAAGGCAAGCCATAGATGATTTTCTTTTCTTTTCTTCACCACGGGTGGAGGGATAGAAAATCACTTGATTATCACAGTTAGTGATCCCTCTCACAGCGCTATTGTATTCTGCTTGTGGAGAGTCTTCCACAATGATTACTGCTAGTGGCTATACCTGCTGGCAGTTATTGCATGTAAAAACATTTTACAGACTGGTTGTACCCAACTCGATCGATGGTTTGACATGTGTACAACCGGCCTGCCCATAGATAGATCAAATCACGGTCGGTACCTGCTGAACCAGCCAAGATTTGATCCATCTGTGGCTGGCTTAAGAAGAGGAGAAAGCCTAAAAAAGAAAGCTAAGGACTGCAATATACCTTTTTTACATTTTTTTTGTTTAACCTCTTCAATACTGGGCACTTTCTCCCCTTCCTGCCCAGACCAATTTTCAGCTTTCAGCGCTGTCACATTTTGAATGACAATTGCGCGGTCATGCTACACTGTACCCAAACTAAATTTTTATCATTTTTCCCCCACAAATAGAGCTTTTTTTGGTGGTATTTGATTATTTTTTGCACTATAAATAAAATATAAATACAGAAAATTTTGGAAAAAAAAGTTTTTCTCTGCTTCTGTTACAAAACTTTGTAAATGAGTAAGTTTTCTCCTTCACTGATGGGCACTGATGAGGCTGCACAGATGGGCACTGATGAGGCAGTACTGATTGGCACTGGTGAGGTGGCACTGATCATGAGGCACTTATATGCAGCACTGATAGGTGGCACTGATTGGTGGTACTGATAAGCAGCACTGACAGGCACTGTTAGGTGGCACTGATATGCAGGACTGATGGGTGGCACTTGTGGGCACTGATCGGCGACACTGATCAGGAGGCACTGGCATGCATCACTGATGGGCACCATCCCTATTGGGCATTGATTGGCATACCTGGTGGTCCTGGGTGGGCACCCCTGGTGATCCTGGGTGGGCATCCCTGGCCTGGTGGTCCTAGGTGGTCATCCTCGGAGGGGGGGCTGCACTGATAATCAACCGGTGGAGACTCCCTCCCCCCCCCCCCCGTGAGGAGAGCAGCCGATCAGCTCTCCTCTACTCACGTCTGTCAGTGCGAGTAGAGGAAAAGCAGGTACATGGCTTTTCCTGTTTACACTGTGAGTAGACACAGCTGATCACATGGTAAAGAGCCTCCATTTGAGGCTCTTTACCAAGATTGGAGATGCAGTGTGTCAGACTGACACACCACCGATCGCCACGCTGCTCACCCCCATGGGCGCGCACTGGCTTGATATTCTGCTGCACATCATATAATGCCCAGTCAGGATAACTGAGATTCTTCCCGGCCGTCATTCTGTCATAGGCCAGGCAGGAAATGGTTAACCACTTCCCAACCGTGCTATAGCCTAATGATGGCTACAGTACGGATGGCCAATCCTCCAGACACTGCTGATCAAAGATTGAGGTAAAGAGCATTTCAGCAGCTCTTTACCACGTGATCAGCTGTGTCCAATCACAGCTGATCATGTTGTAAACAGATGCCGGTTATCGGCACTCCTTTCCTCATGCTGACAGCATGAGGAAGAGAGAAGAGTCGATTTACAGCTTCTGTAAAAGGCACATGGGCACTGATAGTCAATGTCTTGACTATTATTGCAACCCAAACAGTGTGCATCAGTGCTGCCTGTCAGGGCCCATCAGTGCCGCCTATCAGTGCAGCCTCATCAGCACACATAAGTGAGGAGAAAATGTTATAACTGAAACTAAGAAAAACTTTCTTCTTTCAGGCTTTTTTTCCTTTGTTTAGCAAAAAATAAAAACCCAGTGGTGATTAAATACCAGCAAAAGAAAGCTCTATCTGTCTTAAAAAAAACTGATACAAATTTAGTATGAGTGCAGTATTGCATGGCTGTGCAATTGTCATTCAAATTGTGAGAGTGCTGAAATCTAAACATTTCCCTGGGCAGGAAGGGGTGAAAGTGCCCAGTATTGAAGTGGTTAATAAGTGTTTTTATAGCTTTCGAAACAGCAGCCAACAAAGAACATGTCACTGATAGAACATGTGCAGCACCTGAAACTACGGATACTGGAAGCCTGTGCTAGCATTTCTCCTGCGGTGTTTCTATCAGTGTGTGAAGAGTGGGAGAAGAGGGTTGCATTGACAATCCAACACAATGGGCAGCACATTGAACACATTTTATAAGTGGTCAGAAACTTGTAAATAACTCATGAAAGAACAAAGTTACGTTAAAACCAAGCACACCATTGTTTTTCTTGTGAAATTCCCAATAAGTTTGATGTGTCACATGACCTTTTCCTATTGAAAAAACAAAAGTTAGATTCAAAATGGCCGACTTCAAAATGGCCGCCATGGTCACCACCCATCTTGAAAAGTTTCCCCCCTCACATATACTAATGTGCCACAAACAGGAAGTTAATATCACCAACCATTCCCATTTTAGTAAGGTGTATCCATATAAATGGCACACCCTGTAGATCACTGTGAATGGATGATGAACCTAAGCCCTAAGTTAAAAAAAAAAAAAAAAAGCTGGATGCTGCATGGAGAAGCATCCCACATATCAGGTAAGTGGGGGGTCACCTAGAGGGTGGGTGTTTGGGGAACGTGACAATGGTTCATATTACACCCTAAATATGGATGTAACAAGAAACATAGTCAGAAGATGGACTGTGCCTTTAACCTTGCTATGACATCATGCCCATTGAAGGAGACTAACAAGGAACTCTCTGCCCTATAGCTACAGGGCATGCTGCTGTTCCATCAGATAAGATGACCCTTCAAATCTGGTAACGGAAGTGGCGGTCCGTCGTCACCATCTTGCTACACCCCATACACGTCCGCAGTAAGTGCAACCGAAGTGACGGATTGCCAGGACAATGCCAAATTCCCGTGATTTTTCCAGAGACACGGACAGACCGCGACAATGGTCTAAAAACCATACATGTCCTGGGAAAATTGGGACTGTTGGCAGCTATGAGGTTGGCACTCACAGGACACATGTCAGGCAGGGTGGTGAGGTTGGCAAACAAGACACGTCAGGCAGGGTGGTGAGGTTAGCACTCAGGACACATGGCAGGCACGGTGGTGAGGTTGACACACAGGACACATGGCAGGCAGGGTGGTGAGGTTGGCACTCAGGACACATCAGGCAGGGTGGTGAGGTTGGCACACAGGACACGTCAGACAGGGTATGAGGTTGGCACTCAGGACACATGGCAGGCAGGGTGGTGAGATTGTCACTCAGGACACATCAGGCAAGGCAGTGAGGTTGGCACACAGGGCACATCAGGCAGGGTGGTGAGGTTGGCACACAGGACACATGGCAGGCAGGGTGGTGAGGTTGGCACACAGGACACATTGCAGGCAAGGTGGTGAGGTTGGCACTCAGGACACATCAGGCAGGGTGATGGGGTTGGCACACAGGACACATTGGGCAGGGTGGTGAGGTTGGCACTCAGGACACATAGCAGGCAGGTTGGTGAGGTTGGCTCTCAGGACATATCAGGCAGGGTGGTGAGTTTGGCACACAGGACACATCAGACAGGGTGGTGAGGTTGGCACTCAGGACACATGGCAGGCAGGGTGGTGAGATTGTCACTCAGGACACATCAGGCAAGGCAGTGAGGTTGGCACACAGGACACATCAGGCAGGATGGTGAGGTTGGCACACAGGACACATGGCAGGCAGGGTGGTGAGGTTGGCACACAGGACACATTGCAGGCAAGGTGGTGAGGTTGGCACTCAGGACACATCAGGCAGGGTGATGCGGTTGGCACACAGGACACATCGGGCAGGGTGGTGAGGTTGGCACTCAGGACACATAGCAAGCAGGTTGGTGAGGTTGGCTCTCAGGACATATCAGGCAGGGTGGTGAGTTTGGCACACAGGACACATTGCAGGCAGGGTGGTGAGGTTGGCACACAGGACACATGGCAGGCAGGGTGGTGAGGTTGGCACACAGGACAAATGGCAGGCAGGGTGGTGAGGTTGGCACACAGAACAAATTGCAGGCAGAGTGGAAACATTAGATTCTTTAATTGACATGTGGTGTTGGCTGTTCTCTATTGCAATTGTTCATAAACCTCTTTAATTTTCATCTGCTGTTCTGTATTACATTAATTGTCACTGGTGCACGCTCCCGCTTCTCATGCGCAGTGCGGTCAAAATCTGATAACTATGTTCTATCAGAAAGCCGCTACCCATCGCACACAATGTGTGGAATGCATCGCGGCCATGGAATGCACCATGCATGTGCAGTAGGATGCAACGTCTTTTCAGTTGCACTTGCTGATGGGTAGCGGTGTTCTGTCAGAATTGGTGACCCGACAAATTAGGTAATGAAAGTGACGTTCTGTCACCGCCATCTTGCTACCCCCCACACTCGTCCACAGTAAGGCTACAGTTAGAAGTCTGCAAGTGGACATCTTTTTACACCCACTGAAATCTGTCACTTGACATTTATTTTTATCAGTAGACTGAGCTTATATACTGAAATACAGCATTTTGAAATCTGTCAGAGTATTTTCATGTTGAATTGTAAAAGCAGTGGTGTTCTGTCAGATTAGCAAACCTGTCAGATCGGCAATTCAAATTCAACATGAAAACACTCTGACAGATTTCTAAATACTGTATTTGACTAAATACGCTCAGTTTACTAGTAAAAATGTGTGTCAAATCAAATGCCAGATTTGGGTGTAAAACAATGTCTGCTTGCCCACTCCTAACCGTAACCTTACTGCGGACAAGTGCGGGGTGTAGGAAGATGGTGACGACGGACCGTCACTTTCGTTACTAGATTTGACGGGTCGCCTTATCTGATGGAACAGCTGCACTCTTGTCTAACGCTGATTCTCCCGCCCACCGTGCGTCACGCGGCATGAGGCCAAAGAATCGCTGCTTTCTGCGCTGACATTCCCCCTGACGTTAAGCGGATCCAATGGCAGTGCTCCTTTCTCACACTCCTTCTCCCCTCCCACCTGAGTAACAGTACGTACCACACACTCATGACATGAGGCTCCCATTATATGGTGACCTTGTACTGGGCTCCTGACACCATGTGCCAGCCCCGGAGACTCTGCTTGTAACAGACCCTTTACTGCGCCTGGCATGGAGCTCAAAGAGGTGGTGAGCTGCAGGAAAGCCATGCTTCTACCTCGGGGGAGCTGGCTCTTCCCTACCTGTATCCTCTGTACCTACGGCTTCTTTGCCAACCTCAGACCATCCGAACCCTTCCTCACACCTTACCTGCTGGGGCCGGACAAGAACCTCACTGAGACGCAGGTGGGTATCTGGGGCTTGCATGCTACACTCATTCTGCGTGTGCCTATGTATAGATTTATATATGTATATTTGTGTGTGTGTGTATGTATGTATGTATCATATTTATGTGTGTATGTATGTATCATATTTGTGTGTGTGTATATGTATGTTATATTTGAGTGTATGTATCGTGTGTGTGTGTGTATGTATGTATGTATGTATCATATTTATGTGTGTATGTATGTATCATATTTGTGTGTATATATGTATGTTATATTTGAGTGTATGTATCGTGTGTGTGTGTGTGTGTGTGTGTGTGTATGTATGTATGTATGTATGTATCATATTTATGTGTGTATGTATGTATCATATTTGTGTGTGTGTATATATGTATGTGTTATATTTGAGTGTATGTATCGTGTGTGTGTGTATGTATGTGTCATATTTATGTGTGTGTATGTATGTATGTATCATATTTATGTGTGTATGTATGTATGTATCATATTTATGTGTGTATGTATGTATCATATTTATGTGTGTGTATGTATGTATGTATGTATGTATCATATTTATGTGTGTGTATGTATGTATGTATCATATTTATGTGTGTATGTATGTATCATATTTATGTGTGTATGTATGTATCATATTTATGTGTGTATGTATGTATCATATTTATGTGTGTATGTATGTATGTATCATATTTATGTGTGTGTATGTATGTATGTATCATATTTATGTGTATGTATGTATCATATTTATATGTATGTATCATATTTATGTGTGTATGTATGTATGTATCATATTTATGTATGTATGTATGTATCATATTTATGTGTGTGTATGTATGTATGTATGTATGTATCATATTTATGTGTGTGTATGTATGTATGTATGTATCATATTTATGTGTGTGTATGTATGTATGTATGTATCATATTTATGTGTATGTATGTATGTATGTATGTATGTATCATATTTATGTGTGTGTGTGTGTATGTATGTATGTATGTATGTATCATATTTATGTGTGTGTATGTATGTATGTATGTATCATATTTATGTGTGTGTATGTATGTATGTATGTATCATATTTATGTGTGTGTATGTATGTATCATATTTATGTGTGTGTATGTATGTATGTATCATATTTATGTGTGTGTATGTATGTATGTATGTATGTATCATATTTGTGTGTGTGTGTGTGTATGTATGTATGTATGTATCATATTTATGTGTATGTATGTATGTATCATATTTATGTGTGTGTATGTATGTATCATATTTATGTATGTATCATATTTGTGTGTGTGTGTATATATGTATGTGTTATATTTGAGTGTGTGTGTGTGTATATATGTATGTGTTATATTTGAGTGTGTGTATATATGTATGTGTCATATTTGAGTGTGTGTGTATGTATCGTGTGTGTGTGTGTATATATGTATGTGTCATATTTGAGTGTGTGTATACATGTATGTATCGTGTGTGTGTGTGTGTGTGTGTATATGTATGTGTCATATTTGAGTGTGTGTGTGTATACATGTATGTATCGTGTGT
>BLSH010281355.1:930634-944726 GCA_018402905.1 Glandirana rugosa | reverse complement strand
GTTTTACAATAACCGTCTTTTCAAACAGGTTAGGAACGTAGTCACGTTATTTTACTTTTGAACTTTGACAGTTACCTTCAATCCTATCTTTAAGTTTCTATAGGTCCATTCAGATAAATAAGGCTCCGAATGGTCAAGGGCTTCACGGCCATTATAGATGAGAAGAGGCTCGTCACACAATCCTGGACCGATCAAGGTATTCTCCAGGGATAGGATAGACCGCTCCAGCAAAGGCTCTTGGATGCCTAGGGCTCCCCCGTTGGTTAGGTACAAACCCTCCAATCAGGAAACAGTACGTCACACTCTCCTAAGCGATCTTATTTATCTGGTGTCTGGTAAGCCCCCAACTAACCGTTACCTGGATATCTTTGAATTTCTATCCTAACTTCCATTGACAGTTTCAAGTTTTCATTTTATTGCACTGATGCAAGGATTGGACAAACTTTTCTGCCAATAACATTTTGGTGTGCAGTGTCTGCACATACATCTATTTTCATCACCAATTATTTTCCATATATATGGTTTAATTTCACATCTTATCACTTATTTGACCTCATAGGTCTGATTGAAGCAATTGCTCCACTAGGTTGAGCGCTGTATCTATATAATTTTATATTTGGATACATGTATAGTATTCGCCAGAGGGGATGGAATATTCCAGTTGTAGTGCTCTAAACGTTTTGAAGGCTGGTCCTACAAAGAAATCCTCCAATGTGAGGTTTTCTGTGCATTCCCATTTAGAAGGAGAAATGTTAGGGATTAATAGTGATACAGCAGATAATGGGAATTTTAATGCTTTGGCATTGCTTATGGGAGATATGGATTTTTGAAGATAAGCCCAAGCTACAACAGCTGCTCGTATCGTGGGTGTTGTATCATAGGGTAAGGATGGCATGTATGGACTGGCTAGGAGAAAATTTTATAGGTTATTTCCTACTACTTGACATCTCTCAAGGGCGGCCCAAAGTATATCAGAGGTTGCCTTAAACCATTCTTTCAGCGGTGCTAATATAGATGCCATATAATAATCCCTAATATGTGCATGACCCACCCCTCCTGCTTTCCTATGTTTAACTAATTTGCTGAAGGTGCATCTTGCTTTCTTCTCCATCCATAAGTATCCATTAAGTTTGGATTGGATTGATAGGAAGAAAGTTTTGGGTACCGGGATTGGCAGTGTTCTAAACAAGTATAGAAGTTGTGGTAGTACTTGCATTTTGAATGCAGCTAGCTTCAACACGTGATGTTGGCTAGAAGCCATTTGTCTATGGGGAATAAATCCAATCTCGTGTAGATTTTATGGCTCGTTGAGAAAAAAGTAAAATCTTTTTCTGTAGCGTGAGTACACCTCCATACATCAAAGAGATCGTGTTTATGCAGTAAAGGTTGAAGTGCTTGTTGGGGTCTATGGGACCAGGACAGCTCGCATTTACCAATTTGTCCAGCTTTGATTGGAAGGATTGTAGGAATGGGGTGTAGTTTTCGCTAACCAAATCCACTACCCTGGGGGTGAGTATAATGGCCAAATACGTGATTCCCTTATCTTTCCATTTGTATGGGAATTTATCACTTATAGATTGTTGTACCTGTGTAGATAGCGCTAAACTTAGTAGGTAAGATTTTTTTTTTCGTTGACTTTATAGTAAGAAACTGCATTAAACAGTTGCAGAGCTTGATGTCCCGAAGCCAGGGAAGCTGTAACATCATTAAGCATTAGAATGACGTTATCCGCAAAGAGGTTGATGGTGTGCATCTTGTTTCCTATCCCGAACCCTGTGATGTTAGGGTGGTTGCGGATGAAGATGGCCATAGGTTCCATGAATAGGTTGAATATGAGTGGGGATAACGGGCACCCTTGGCGAGCCCCATTTGTTATATTGAATGGCATTGAGAACATGCCAGATATGTAGACTTGGGCCGAAGGAGATGTATAGAGTGCCATAATGGCTTGATATATCTGTGTCAGGAAAAGACTGTGCTAAGAGTTAATTTGATTGTTGTTTCCTCTATTTCCTGGATGAGCAGCTCTATTTAAACTTCCTGCTTCCTGTAGCAAGTGCTGTCCGTTCTACAGCGTTTAGTGTGAGTTCCTTGCTTCCTGACTATCTGATAGCTGTTCCTGTGACCCGGCCTGCTTTGACCCTGCTCTGAACTCTGCCTGCACCGACCCCGGCTTCCACGACCACTCTACTGCCTGCTCCCTTATTGCCTGAAGGTTGCCGACCCAGCCTGCACCCGACCATCCATCTGCCTGAACCCTTGTACTGCACCGCCCGCTAGTTACCGACCTGGACTGCCTCACGACCCTTCTGCCTGCACGAGCTCCAGCAGATATCTACCTTGCATCAGTGACTGTCCAGCCCTCGTGCCCCCCCGTGCTCCTGAGTTCCCTGTCTGCACTACCAGGGACTCACGAACCGGGGCCGCAAGAGAGGTACCCCCTGCATAAGCCAGACTCCATCACCAGGTACGTGACAGTAACGGACAGCCATGCCTGAGTCTGCGCGGGGGGCCTCTCCTGTGAAAGAACTTTGCTCTCACCTGGCCGGGCTGACCCAAGCCATGCAATCCTTGCAGGAGGACTACTACCGGTTAGAGAGATGGCTCCAGGAGCTCACCACGGGCCAATCTACAGCCTGCACCACAGTGACCATGACCTCTGAACCTCAAGTACCCCTACCAGAACGGTTCTCAGGCGACCGCACCAAGTTCCGGGCCTTCCGGGTCTCTTGTGAACTCTATCTTGCTCTCCAACCCAGCACCTACTCCTTGGAGACTACGAAAGTGGGTCTTGTGATCTCCTTGTTGCTGGAAGAACCCCAGTCTTGGGCACACCGCCTGCTGGAACAGAGGGCTCCGGAAGTCTCTAACCTGACCGCCTTCTTCAAGGCTATGGCCTGCCTCTATGAGGACCCACATCAGGCCGCTATGGCGGAAGCTGCGCTCCATGCACTCCAGCAGGGCCGCCGCATGGCGGAGGACTATGTGGCCGAGTTTAGGCGCTGGAGTGCCGACACGGAGTGGAACAACGCTGCGCTCCGTCATCAGTTCTGTTTGGGTCTCTCTGACCCACTGAAGGATGAACTGGCTCGAGTGGGGGTACCCCCGACTCTGGACGCATTAATCGAGCTCTCAATCCAGATTGGCAGGCGTCTCAGAGAACGGGGAGCTGAGCGGTCAGCCGCGTCTACACGACTTACTTGGAGGCACCCCCGGACTCCCACGGTCGCTACAGTAGCTGCTGCTCAGCCCGAGCCTAAGAAATCAGGTATACTCCGTTCTCCCCTCACCCAGGATGAGCGGCAATACCGCCTGAATGACCGCCTGTGCCTGTACTGTGGAGAACCAGGACACATAGTGGGGTCTTGCCCGGCCAAGCTTGGTCAACGCACACCACCTGTCATTGGCAACGCACCAGCCTCATCAAATGCCTCTTCTCACCTGACCCTTCCTCTCTTCCTTCAGCTCCCTGACAAGACTATCCGGATTGCTGCCATCATAGACTCGGGTGCCTGCAGTGGGTTCATCGACTGCTCCTTCGTGGCCCAGCATCAGATTCCTCTACGGCCAAAGTCTCACGGACTGGTGGTATGCCTGGCTGATGGCACCAACATCAAATCCGGTGTGGTCACCCACGAGACCTGCCCCCTGTCTGCTACAACCTTGGATGGTCACCAGGAGTTCCTCTGCTTGGATGTCATTGCATCCCCCCTGTTCCCCATTATCCTGGGTATACCCTGGCTGCAGGCCCATAGCCTCAGCATCAACTGGGCTACAGGCGAAACCAAGTTCCAGTCAACCTATTGCCACCAGCACTGCTTACCAGTGACTAAGGAAGCTGTTCCTACGCTGCTCAGTCTGGACACAGATGCAGACCTAGACGTCCGTCAGTTGGTGCCCTCGGTGTACCACAGTTACCTAGATGTGTTCAGCAGGAAGGGCGTGGAACAGTTGCCAGCCCACAGGGCATATGACTGCCCTATCGAGCTCCTTCCCGGAGCCAAAATTCCTTTTGGAAGGATTTTCCCTTTAACGGAGCTGGAACTGGTGGCCCTCAAGGCCTATATAGATGAGAACCTACAGAAGGGGTTCATCCGACCCTCTACGTCGCCTGCAGGAGTGGGAATATTCTTTGTAGAAAAGAAGGATCACACGCTGAGACCTTGCATTGACTACCGCAAACTAAATAAGATAACGGTGAAAAACCACTATCTTCTCTCCCTGGTCCCAGAGCTCTTCCAGAGGTTAGGAGCAGCAAGAGTGTTCACCAAGAAGCTGGACCTCCGCGGAGCATATAACTTAGTCCGTATCCGGGGGGGGGGGGGGCGATGAATGGAAGACCGCCTTCCGAACCCGGTTCGGACACTTTGAGTACCTGGTGATGCCCTTTGGGCTTTGTAACGCCCCAGCCACGTTTCAGCACTTTGTAAACTATGTGTTTAAAGACTTCTTGGATCAGTTCGTCATTGTTTACTTGGATGATATCCTGGTTTTCTCCCCTACCCTGGAAGAGCACCGCAAGCATGTGGCTAGTGTCCTGAGCCGCCTTCGACAACATGGGCTCTATGCCAAGGCGGAGAAATGCGACTTTGAACGGTCAAGTATCCCCTTCCTGGGTCTTATCATCTCCGTCACTGGCATTACCATGGACCCACAGAAGGTCACGGCTATCCTGGATTGGCCGGCCCCTAGAGACAAGAAGGGAGTTCAGCGGTTCATTGGCTTTGCCAATTTTTATAGAAAATTTATAAAGGGGTTTTCAGCCATTATTGCCCCAATTACCCAGCTGACCAAGCTGAACACAGGATTCATGTGGACCACGGAAGCCCAGGAAGCCTTTGTGACCCTTAAGAAACTCTTCACGTCTGCACCCATCCTCAGGCACCCTGAACCCTTGCCATTTGTCTTGGAGGTAGATGCCTCTGAAGTAGCCGTGGGGGCGGTGCTTTCTCAAAGGCATGGAGTCAAGGCTGTCCTACACCCTGTGGCGTTCTTCTCCCGCAAACTGACCACCCCAGAAAGGAATTACGACGTGGGAGATAGGGAGCTTCTGGCAATTCAATCTGCCTTGGAAGAGTGGCGCTATCTCTTAGAGGGAGCCAGGCACCCCATTTTGATCTTCACAGATCACAAAAATTTGGAATACCTTAGAGCAGCCAAGAGACTGAGACCTCGCCAAGCCCGGTAGGCACTCTTCTTCTCACGCTTCCTCTTCCACGTAACATACAGGCCAGGGTCTAAGAACGTCAAGCCTGACGCCCTATCAAGAATGTTCTGTAAACCTGGTGAGCCGGCGGCCCCTGTTACGATCCTGCACCCCCAAAACTTCCTGTTAACCCAAGGGGACCTGTTGTCCCGAATCAGACAGTCCCTAGCCAGGACTCCCGGACCGACAGACCCCAACCTACTAACCAGAGATGGCCTACTGTGGCATGGCAACAGACTTTTTGTCCCAGTGGACCAATGCCTATCAGTTCTGGCATCCTGTCATGACAGTAAATTGGCGGGACATTTCGGTGCTCGCAAAACTACCGAACTGCTGCTGCGATCATTCTGGTGGTCACGAGCAGGCGAGGACTGTAGAAAATACGTCAGCTCATGCCTTATCTGTGCCCAGAACAAGAGCAGCAAGACCAAGGCCTGGGGCTTACTAAAGCCACTTCCGGTGCCCGAGAGGGCCTGGTCCATGATCTCGATGGACTTTGTCGAGCTGCCGCCATCCCAGGGGTATTCTGCCATCTTCGTGGTAGTGGATCGGCTAACGAAGATGGCCCACTTCTTGCCCATGAAGGGAACCCCATCAGCCGCTGAAACGGCCAAGATATTCATCAGAGAAATAGTGAGGCTCCATGGACTTCCAACCAGCATTGTCTCTGACCGCGGAGTCCAGTTTACCTCCCAGTTCTGGAAGGCCCTGTGCTCTGCACTTGACATTAAACTGGCATACTCTTCGGCATACCACCCACAGACAAACGGGCAGACAGAGAGGACCAATCAGACGCTCGAGCAGTATCTCCGCTGCTTCTCGTCATTCTCACAAGACGACTAGGCCTCTCTGCTGCCCCTGGCGGAGTTTGCTTTCAATAACACCGTCCATTCAGCTACCAACCAGTCTCCGTTTCTGGCCAATTACGGGTTCCATCCGACATTTATGCTCAACCACGGTCTTGAAAGTACTGTACCAGCGGCCCAAGAAATGACCAAGTTCTGCAAACTCCTTCAGGAGACCATGGCCCAGACCCAGGAGCATAACAAAGAGGTGTTCGACAAGGGAAGACGGGGAGAGTTGGACTTACAGCCCGGGGAAAAGGTCTGGCTGGCCACAAGGAACTTGAGGCTAGCCTGCCCCTCCAGGAAATTGGGCCCCAGGTTTATTGGCCCCTTCCCTGTGAAAAGGAAGATTAACATGGTGGTCTATGAGTTGGAGCTCCTGTCGTCCCTTCGTGTCCACCCAGTGTTCCACGTGTCACTGCTGAAGACTGTGACCCCAAATCCTTTTCCCCAGCGGAAGACTAGTCCACCAGGCCCAATCCTAGTAGATGGTGAAGAGGAGTTTGAACTGGAGGCTATCCTGGATTGCCGGAAAAGGGGTAACACGGTTCAATACTTAGTGAAGTGGAAGGGCTACGGCCCAGAAGAAAACTCCTGGGAGCCTGCAGATAATATTCATGCGGATGAACTCATCCGATCCTTCAAGGAGAACAACCCTGCTAGACTAGCCCGTTTGGGCATCCGGTGGCTGCCCCTTGGGGGGGGGGCAATGTTAGGAAAAGACTTGCTAAGGGTTAATTGTTTGTGGTTTCCTCTAATCCCTGGAGCAGCAGTAGCCCTATTTAAACTTCCTGCTTCCTGTAGCAAATGCTGTCCGTTCTACAGCGTTTAGTGTGAGTTCCTTGCTTCCTGACTATCTGATACCTGTTCCTGTGACCTGGCCTGCTTTGACCCTGCTCTGAATTCTGCCTGCACCGACCCCGGCTTCTACGACCACTCTACTGCCTGCTCCCTTGTACCTTGCTGCCTGAACGTTACTGACCCAGCCTGCACCCGACCATCCATCTGCCTGAACCCTTGTACCGCACCGCCCGCCAGTTACCGACCCGGACTGCCTCACGACCCTTCTGCCTGCACGAGCTCCAGCGGACATCTACCTTGCATCAGTGACTGTCCAGCCCTCGTGCCCTCCCGTGCTCCTGAGTTCCCTGTCTGCACTACCAGGGACTCACGAACCGGGGCCGCAAGAGAGGTACCCCCTGCATAAGCCAGACTCCATCACCAGGTACGTGACAGGTACTGAGATTCCAGTGATGCCAGATCATGGTGAACCATTGGTTGATACAGGTGCTATTTCTCCAGGAAATATTGTTGCAAAGCCAGTTTCTCTCAGTCCCTCTGACACAGCACAAGAAGAAGAATTGCACCCAACTGAGGGTCCCAATGAACTGCCTCAAACAGTGGTCCTTAGGCGTCTAAGGAGAAATATTCACCCTCCACATTATCTCAAAGACTTTGAGGTCTAGGGGGAAGAAGTGTTATGTATTTAGTGTGTTACACTGTTCTCTATCCAGTAGGTGGAAGCACTGTAACATATGTTCACTTCTCTTTTGTTCTTGGTAGAGCTATATATCTTAGAAATCTATTGTTTCCTTTTTCCCTGTTCCTGTATTCCTGTATGTGTGTATTGTATTGAGTAAAGACGTCCTATGATGCCTGTCCATGTCTATGGTACATATACTTAAAAAGGGGGCACTCCGCATGGGATGCAAGGTTTGTCAGAGCTTCCAGCAGACTTGAGACAGAAACTCACTATGAGCAGAAGCGCGGTCACAGGGATAGCCGAGGTCAGCAGCAGGCCAGCAGCAAGGTACAGAATAATAAGGCAAGACGTGGTCAGGAATGGAGCTGGGGTCAGGAACTGGAAACAAGGCAGAATCTGGATCCAAGTTTAGGTCAGAGACAGCCGAGTCAGCAACATGGAACAAGTAGAGTAGTAGCAGGACCCAGGGAATAGCTGAAAGACCAGTCAGCACTTAAACAAGAGCAGGAGCATCCTTAAATAGCCCATCTGGCACTAACATGCATTCCTGTGCACATGTGCGCGTCTGTTCACTATTCTGCTAAGAATTCTGAGTGCATGCACATTTCTGCAAGCCAAACATCTGATAGGCATTCTCTGGCACTTGTAGGTTTAAGGACCAGCATTAATTATGGAATTGGCCCTTGAAGGACTACAAGTGATGAATGGACTGTCTTATGGATACAGGAGTGGATATAAGATGCTCATTTTACTCCTCCTATGCAGAGGCCCAAACAAAGCATTCCCCCTGAAATGGAAATCCTGCCAACAATTTTTTGCAGAATAAAACTACAGACAAGTATTTTAGTCAAACATTCTGTGCATATGTACAAAGTCCTAAGCTATACTTATTTAATAGAATCTTACACAGCATCCCCAGAAAAAACAAAGAGCCCAAAGGAAATTTGTCAACATTAACCCAGGTCAGCCTTACTGCCTGCAGAGTTCAACCTAATGAACAGAGGCCTCATTCCCCCTCTGGCACATCAATAGCCACTTGAAGATGTAAAAATTGCCGATCCTCCTGAGACGTCTTAGGGAGGTTCCCCACAGAGTATAGCTCAGTAACCTCTCTGGCAGAACAAACACCCTAACAGGGTTAACTCAATCCGCATATGGCTCTAATCACAGTCAGTGAATAACAGAATGACTGGGAACGAAACTTATAAAAATGTAGACTGAGGAACTGACAACTTTACAACAATGCAGTCCATTTTGGGAAGCAACTCAATAGTGCCTGCGGAGTCTGAGTAATACTTTGGCATTGGAGATTCCTGGCCACAGAGTCCTCATTGAGGACTCTCTCACCCCACACCCCCCATGCTCCTTTAACCTGGAGGGGGGACAGGTGAAGGGGAATGTCCCTGCCTTCAACCACCCCGAAGCGGCAAGCTTCCTGGAGAGCCTAAAAACTCTAATCCTGCTTAAGCAGAAGACAATCTTTTTATACATATACGGGTGCCCCTGACCACACCTTGAAAAGGTAAGGGGCTCAGCTACCTAAAACCCCTGGATCCTCAGGGAACTTCACCAGAGGGACTAGTGTCCTTTGGATCTGGTGAAGGCACCTGTGAGCCCTTCCCCACTGTGCTCCCACATCTCTGCCTTTTAAAAGACATATTGGCTGCTGAAAACAATACTTGGACCTGGGCCAAACAAAAGCAATCCCAAGCAGCTGAGAGGACACTGTGTTACAATCAACAGTATACTGTTTACCTTCAGGAGACTTCACCCAGCTGCCAGGGCCTTGCCTCAGCTGGAGTAATAACATAACTCAAGAGCTGAAGGAGTCTATACTGTGTCCCCATGCTGCTCCACAGGGACTAGACTATACTGCATTTCTGTGTTTCTTTCTTGTTGCTGCTCTGATGCCTCATATGCTGGCCCTTTAACATAAATCTGACTAAACACATTTGGCAGCTCGTGCACGTGCATGCCTGCATGACCATGTGCATGCCCACAAGGCCACATGAACACATATGCATGCGAGGCCATGTATATGCTCGTGCTCCAGCCCACCCATGTCCATGCACACACCTAATGTAAATGGTGAGCCGAAGCATTCTCCGTACACAAAAAAACAAAACCTCTATCAGGGGCAGCCTGAGTAAATCAGCAATTAGCAAACACAGCAGCAACAGCTTAATTGATCACAGCAGGTGGGTGTTTCAATGTGATTCCTGTAAAAGCATGGTAAAATGAAAAATTGCAGGCCCTGCAGCAGACTTTCCAAGCACCCAGCCCAACAAGGCACAGGCTCAGGCCACATCTCAGCCCTTGGCACATCAATGCCCCCATATAGGGGAAACAAGAACACTCTAAAAAAACAGGCAGCATAAAACAAAGTGACCCTCTGTTAAAGGCATCAACAGGCTACAATGGCACATTCACCATTCTCACCACAGGATCCTCCCATAAGCGAACAAGGCTCCAACCTTCACATATCACAGCTTGGTACCATCCATCTGAGCGTTACAGCCATAGAAATGATCTGGATAACACCAGGTTAAAACATATAACAGGCATTTATTGCTGTCTGTGTCCAGTGAGTAAAGTGAGAGGGAATCTCCCCAATTTTTAAAATAAAAATGTATTTTTGCTGGAGTTGGGCTTAAATGCTCCATTATCTACTAAAACTGAAATAACAGTTCTGGGTAGACTATCCATTTATAGAAAGACTGTCAACTATGTTTGCTGTGTGTAAAAACAAAAACAAAAAATATATTTGAAATTCACTTTTAAAATCTTTTAATATTTGCTGAAAACTTCAGTTCCACAGCTTAAAAAATCGATCTATACCAACCCAGAATGGAAAGAATCACCAAGCCGACACATCACACCTGCTCCCACCACTCCTTGACTGCATCCCTGGCCCCTCACATCCTGGTAATTTTTAAGATCAAGGTCAGCCCGGGAAAAATCACTCCTGCTGGCAAGATGGCTGAGGTACACCACGAGGAGAACACCATTAAGAAATCCGTGTCGGCATCGGAGGAGTCGGTAAGAACAACTATGTACCATGGAGACCAACAGCTCACATACTCTGATATGGCTGTTTTTACAGCAGATATCAACAGCTCGTTCACTGTTGCCTTCACAGATCTCAAAGCAGATCTATTAGTGCTCTCAGACCAACTAGCTAATGCGGAGTGGTAAGGGAAGCAGAGGGACAGAGCTATTACCATGCGTAAGACATAATAATGACCCATTCAAAGCACCTTATTTCAATGAACTGACACCTTGAAGACCTAGATAATAGGGGCAGGAGGAACAACATTATAGTTAGAGGGGTACCAGAGACGATCACTACAGAACAGATCTAACCTGCCCTCCAGAAATTGTTTTTGCTGAGTCCTGGAAAGGGACGCCAACACTCATATAGAGTTTGACATGACTTTAAGGTGCTGCTACCTATATCCAGCCCACCAGCTTTACCCCGTAACTTACCCAACAGAACACCCCATAAAAAAGGCAGAAACTACAGACCATTTGCACCTGGATCCAGCTCTGCCTCTCTGAAGTCCAAACTTCCTAAGGCAAGAGAAGTTACCTGATTTTTTCCTTCCCTCCAGGGAAAAATATCTCTATCTACCCCGGGGATCTGGGATGATTCATGTGTTCCAACTGTTGATATATTCTGAAAATTACACCAGTTGACTTTCCTCCTCTTCTGGAACAAGTTTATAACTGTTTTGTTTGAAGAACAAGATGTTTAGAACTTATTCTACATTTCTTATAGTTTAGGCAGGACTGGCAACATACCCTACTAACTCATGTCTGACGTCTTACAATATGACTTATCTGTTTTATTTGCTTTGGTCATTTGATATGTCAGCTCTAGATTTGATAACCATGAAGATACCTGTAGCTTGACTGATTCATCAGCACAGGATTTAATTCAAATCTTGTTAACTTTTTTTTACTTTTTATATATATAGCTGTGGAGTTATTGAATCCTGATTATTATTGTTCAACAAATATTCTTCTACTTGGTGTTTTAGTCCCTATAGGATGACTTTTTCTAATACCTGATTTAGGAGACCCGAGATCCTCCCACGTACCCACCCAATCTGTGGAAGCTATTATCCTTTAATTTTTGTGATTTCTTGCTACTGCTTCTTACAGTCTGATTTACATTGGAATGCTTGGTTATTTCTTGTATCAAAGACTGTGTTACCCATTTTTAATTGTTTTTTTTTCTTTCTTCTGACATCAGATTGTATATTGCTACCTGATCATATATTGCCTATAGACATATATTATAGACTTATATTAGCATATTCTGTGATGCTTAGTATAAGTGTATGCTACTGTCTGATATTTTAATGGCTTACACATCATTGGGCAAAAGTCCTTTTATAGTTTCTCACAATGTTAAAGGGCTTAATATATCTGAAAAAAAAAGATCAGCTTTATAACGAGAACTTAAAAAACCAAATCCAGTCTTGTCTGTCTACAAGAAACACATTTGAAGACTCAAAACATTCCAAAATGTCTGATAATTATTTTACAAAAGTTTTTCACATGACAAATCCACTAGTTAAGACAAAAGGAGTCATCATTCTATTAAGTAACAGACCAATTAATAGACCCTGATTGCAGATATATTTTGCTCAAGGGCTCCTGGAAAGACAAATCCATGGCCTTAGCTAATGTCTACTTCCCCAACTGAGCACATATTTCATTCTGTAATTGCATTATAGATAAGCTAAAATGGTTCACATCAGGGTATTTAATCTTAGGGGGAGACTTCAATATCCCTTTGAACCTACTCCTTGACACACCTTCGGGCAAATCCTGTATTTCTTACAAGGTCCTTAAGAGAATTAAATGTTGACACCCGGAGAACCCTACATCTGAGGGATAAAGATTTTACTTTTTACTCCCCCCCCCACATGCCCATTATTCTCAGAGAGATTATATCTTCATCTCACAAAAAGATATCCCCAACCTACGGGATCCAAAATTGGTATACATTCACTTTCGGATCACGTAGTGCCAGTGATCTCTTTTCTTCTGGATAGGAAAGAGCATACAGCAAGACCATGTACTTGGTGGCTGAATCCCCCTTTGATTACTGACCCTGAGATTTATAAGCCAATAGAGAAGGCCATTGACACATTCCTTTCCCTCAACACCTCCACAGAGGTTTTACTGCTAACCATTTGGGAGGCACATAAATGTGTGATCAGGCGCAACCTAATTAAGTAGGGATCTAGGCGCAAAGAAGAAAAAAAGGCAATCTCTGACCTCTCAGATAAGATTGCTAGATTAGAGACACTATATAAACTCTCTCTTTCTACCCAATCAGCACCAGAGCTACTTGAGACAAGGGTGGCTTTGCAGAATTTGATAGATAGACAATCCAAATTCGCGCTATACTTTTTTACTAAAAATTCAGAAGTCAACCTGGAACATGCCACTGACAAAACCACAAAAAGATTTCATGGATTCTACTCTAATTTATACTACCTAAGCAACACAAATCTAGCTGTAGCCAATGGCCCCCTTAGGGGTGTCTGAGTTTTGTGGTCCACCTGATCACACTGCCCTCAATCACATCCATACTGCATCCAGAGTCACTGAACAGGCCGGTAATTTTGTTTTGTTTTATTTAAAAGGGGAATAACTTGGATAGGGATTGGAAAGTTGTGGGATGCCCAATGAATCAATTCCATTTATTTTGGGAGCTTCTATATACACTTCCAGTATATACACTCCTTTCTCTTTATCCAGCACATCACTTGCTTCTCAGACTCCTGTTCCTCTCTCCTGTACAATACTTGCTCTCACTGGTGAGACCTGGAAGGATATTTACCAGGCCTCCATATCCTCTTGCTTGGCCTTCTCCACTACCACCGTGACACTACAGCCCCATGCTGGCCTCTTCCCAGACGGTCTCTCATCCCAATCTGCTCCGGCATGCCTCTCCTCTAGCTTCCCAGTGTATGTGTCACTCACCAACACCTGTGGCTTGTAGTTAATCTCAGAGATCTCTCCAATAGTGTTTGCTCCAGCTGTCATTTCTGCTCTTTCCTGTGCCTGCCACTAAGATCTCACTCCTCCTGGCTGCACCCGAGCTTTCCAGGCCAAGATCACCCCCCCCCCAGACTGGGGGCTCCCCGGGGCCACAACAACCACCACGGTATCTCATCTCTCCAACTTCCACCCAAACTCTTCCCTTTGATTGGGCTGACCCTGGGTATTTGAGGAGGCCTGGCCCCTGCCAATCCAGATTGAGGATTGGCCAGGGCTCCCCAGAATACCCCAGATGGCTAAACCCACCCTCCCACCTCTCTTTCCAGACCGGAGGAGTTTATGGGTCCCAGTCGGGTTAGTTTCCCTTCTCAAACCCACCTTCAACCTCTCTACTCTATGGCACCACCAACAACACCGGGGCCCCTCGGGGGTCAGACCCCCCCCCCACTAGAACCGGACCTTTCGAGCCCACGTCGGTCCTCCTCACTCTAGAATCACCGTCCGTGTCCTTTCTCGTCTTTACTGTCGACCTCGTTTGTG
>BLSH010281355.1:905862-923848 GCA_018402905.1 Glandirana rugosa | reverse complement strand
GAATATATTTCCAAGGGGAGATATAATCAATGGGGGAATGGAATCACATAAGTAAGACGCGTTCCACCAGAGACCAGTGGTCTCGGGTTGGGGAATGTAGTCTCAAGGGGGAGTCTAGTACTAGACGTCACAAAAGGAAATTTATTCTCAAGGGAAAGTAACATTTCTCGTTAAGACGTCTGAGACCACATTCTCCCTTGAGACACTTCCGACCCAATATCATTGGACTGGAAGTACAGTTACCTCTTTATACAAAAAACTGAAAACAAATTGGTGAAGTCGGGGCCTTCTTAAAGGGTGAAATCCTGGTCTCGTGAAAAGTGCTCTGGTCCTAAAGTGGGAAATTCTTCCGGGGCTGAAGTGGTTAAACAAAAGTCAAAAAACATATTTCTCCATTGACATGAAGGTCAGGTTACTATAACCCAGCCTTCACAGAGTTCCCTCTTACACCAGAGTCTGCAGAATTGCTCTTTACAATGAAAGGGAACTCTTATTTAAAGGAAAACACTGCAGATCATGATCTGAGGGGGAACTCTGATGTAAGGGGTTGGGCTCTGGTGACCAGAGACCACCTTGCGCAGAATGAATACACTAAGGTAAGGGGGTAACTAATATAGAGGGGAACCTTTATATAAGTGCCCCCTTACATTAGCAACCCCCCCCTGAGACTGGCCTGGTGGCGCTGTCACTGACCTCCTATCAAGTGCACCATGCAGGGCTCAGTCAGACAGCTCCAGCTTGACGCCTCTGGTTTTATTCTATAGTCTCCTCTCTCCACACAAGTCTTACTCCTCCTCTGACCCCCATCCCGGCGGAGCTCCCACTCTTAACACCTCTCCAGAGTCCAGACTCCCCCTCAGAGACTGCAGACATTATAAAAGACAAGAGAAGGTCAGAGATTGCAGACATGATACAGGAGGTGGTCAGACTGCAGACATGATATTGGAGATGGTCAGAGATTGCAGACATGATACAGGAGGTGGTCAGAGACCACAGATATGATACAGGAGGTGGAAAGAGGCTACATATATGATACAGGAGGTGGGCAGAGGCTGTGGACATCGTACAGGAGGTGGACAGAGGCTGTGGACATCGTACAGGAGGTGGACAGAGGCTGCGGACATCATACAAGAGGTGGACAGAGGCTGCGGACATCATACAGGAGGTGGACAGAGGCTGCGGACATCATACAGGAGGTGGACTGAGGCTGCGGACATCATACAGGAGGTGGACAGAGGCTGTGGACATCATACAGGAGGTGAACAGAGGCTGCGTACATCATACAGGAAGTGGATAGAGGCTGCGCACATCATACAGGAGGTGGACAGAGGCTGCGGTAGTGTCCTCCTCACCCCTTCACAGTAGCTTCCTCCTCTGTCCACCTTCATATTACCTGTCCACATCAGTGTATCCTCCTCCTGTGCCCCTTTTACCTCTCCACAGGGCAGCGGTACATCAGTGTCCTTCTCTGTCCCTGCGCGGCTTCACCCCCCCAATAATGTCCTCCTTTGCCCCCCCACACACAGTGTCATGTCACTCTCCTCATCCCTCCTCAGTCTCCTCCTCTCCTTTGGCAAGTACACAAGCGCCGCTGCGGCTCCGCCGAGAACGAGTGGACTCAGACTGGCTTCTATTTAAAAATGGCGCCAGGTGGGGCAATTACGATACTGCGTATGTGCTGCAAGGCCGAGCATGTATGAGCTTTCCCGATGCATGGGCAGTTGCACGTACAGCACGAAAATGGGCTTATTTTTACGGGCACAGGAGACATCTGGGGTCTAATAGACCTAAGCAATATATTACAGAGCACACATGACATTTACACCTGCAAGGCTATTTAAAAGCATCTATACATATAAAGTAAATATGCAAAAATATGGGGATTTGGTCACACTATATGGCCATAAAGTGCTAAGACCACTAAGTGCATAAAAGTACCTCAATTTTCAGTGGGTCCTACACTAACCATAGAATGAAAGATCCTGTCTCTAAACCATGGAAGCAAACGCTTCTCTTTATGGGAGAACCAAAGGACTCTTCCCATGGCTCAGGTGGACACTGGTTGGAGGTAATGAGAGAAGATGGGGTTCTCCAGCCCAAAAGGTCTGGTCAGGACCCCTAGAACATACAAGCAAATATTTGGGGGGAACACCCTAACAACGCATGGTGCTGCTGTAAGACCTCACAAACAAAGCAATATTTTACAGCGCACACATGACATTTACTCCTGCAAGGCTATTTTAAAAAAATCTATACATATAAAGCAAATATACAAAAATATGGGGATTTGGTCACACTATATGGCCATAAAGTGCTAAGTTCAATAACTGCGTCAAAGTACCCCAATTTTCAGTGGGTCCTACACTAACCATAGAATGAAAGATCCTGTCTCTAAACCATGGAAGCAAACGCTCCTCTTTATGGGAGAACCAAAGGACTCTTCCAAAGGATCATTCATTCTATGGTTAGCGTAGGACCCACTGAAAATTGGGGTACTTTGACGCAGTTAGTGAGCTTAGCACTTTATGGCCATATAGTGTGACCAAATCCCCATATTTTTGCATATTTGCTTTACATGTATAGATTCTTTTAAATAGCCTTGCGGGAGTAAATGTCATGTGTGCACTGTAATATATTGCTTTGTTTGTGAGGTCTTACAGCAGCACTATGCGTTGTTAGAGTGTTCCCCCCAAATATTTGCTTGTATGTAAAGAACAGCAGTCACTGCCTATTGTTATCACAAGGGATGTTTACATTCCTTGTGATAATAAAAGTGATGAAAAAAATTAAAAGTACAGTGTAAAAAAAATATCGTAAAATATAAAAAAATTGAAAAAGCACCCCCATCCCTCCATGTTCGTGCGCAAAGGCAAACGCATGCGTTGTCCCGCCTCATATGTAAACAACAATCGCACCATACATGTGAGATGTCATAGCAAACGTCAGGTCAAGAGCAATAATTCTAGCACCAGACCTCCTGTCTAAATATAAGTTGGTAACCTGCACATGCTTTTATATAATCTTTATTTATAGCACAGTATACAAAGACAATACTCAAACATACATTAGCAAGGCCATCTTATTTGCATGGCGTAGTGAACTCTGCAAAATATCAGTTTTAGGAGGCAGCGGCCTAAGGGGCCGTATTCCCCATGAGTGACCCATTGTAACAGCCTGGGGAATGTTGCAGCTTCAACAGAACTAACTAGTTAGTCCAGCCGACCCCTGCCTCCAGCCCATGTATGCAGTATAACATCTCCGGGTAGACATGTCCCCGACCCGGTAGACCCTGGCGGAGAGGGGGGGCACACAGTACTTCCATCTGACCCTCCCCAACCAGAGTAGAGCCCAGAAGGGCCACTGGGCCAGGGCCGCCACCACCCAGAGTTTCCATCTCCCCTACCGGGGGGGGGGGTCACTGTCTGTGGCAGAGTGGGGTCGTTAGTGCTACAGCACAATCCCCAGGCCAGATGTCGTACTGTCCAGCCAAGCAATACTGTAACAGTTATCTTATGTAAACCAATTTTGCGTTTTTAAAATAATAATATAGATGAAGGAAAGAAAAGAAAAAAGGATGAAGAAGAAATAAGGGAGGACTCCCCGTCGAGCACTAACCTGAATTCTGCTTTCAATAAACAAACAACCGACCACAAGCCCCACATGATTCCCGTGGTATTCCAGTCTTGGTGTTCAAAGGAATTTGTTCATTTAATTAGGGTCTGCAGCTCTCCAGTCTCTAAGAGAGGGCTGTGCAGGCTCCAGTAGTGCCACCTCCAGACTAAAAGTGATGTGGTCCAAGCTTGCGGCATGTTCCCGCCATCTGGCCCAGACAGCATTGAAACTTTCCCTTTTCCACCTACAGGTGGCCACCCACTCTTCTGCCTCCTTGATCTCCCTCACCTTGCGAGCCCATTCCTCCAGGCTGGGAACACGGGCCTGCTTCCAGTATGTAGGAACCAGCCATTTTGCTGCATTCAGTAGGTGTGGTAGTGCACTCTTTTTGTACTGGCTGATCGGCAGGGAGGGAACCTGTAGAAGAAAGTGGACCGGGGAAAGTGGAACATCTATGTCTAGGATGGTCTTTATTTGCGCTCGGACTTCTGCCCAGAAAGGTTGGACTTTGGGACAGTCCCACCAAAGGTGCAGCAACATGATACGCTGTCCGCAGCCCCGCCAACATCGGTCAGACACCGAGGAGTATATCCGAGCCATGTTAGCCGGCACCCTGTACCAGCAGGTCAGTAGCTTGTAATTAGTTTCTTGCGTTCTAGACTCAATAGTGCAAGAATGCGTTAGCTGGTACAAGTGAGTCAGCTGCGCCTCGGAGAACTCCACGCCCAAATCTCTCTCCCATTCCTTAATATAGGCCGGCCTAGTAAGGTGACCTTCATCACGCAGGAGGTGGTACAGCCCATGAGGGATGGGCTCCTCCTCAACAAAGAGGCGCTCGAATGGCGTGAGGGTCTCAATGCGTCGAATATTATGGCCCTGAGTGGCAAAAAAGTGGCTAAGTTGCATATGTCTCCAGAAATCCATTGGGAAGCTACCGTGGCGAGCCCTAAGGGCTGCGAGGGTTGGGAGCTTGCCATTCTCCAATAGGGTGCTGCAGCACACATGCCCGTCTTTCGCCCATTTTCCAAAGAAGCCCCTTTGCTCCCCCGGGGGAAACCATTGGAAGCCCTCCAGTGGGGCCAACGGGGACATAGGCGGTGATAGGGAGCAGATGCTGTTCATCCAGTCCCAAACCCTGAGCCCCTGGTGCGTCAAGGGAGAGGTTGCGTGCGACAGTCCTCTATTCTCTCTAGGCAGCCATGGGGCATATGCTAGGTCCCTGCCTGCCAGGCATTTCTCCAACCCGACCCACAGCCTAGAGCACGTGTGGAACTGCCAGCTCAAAATTCTTTGTAGGGCAATGGCCTTGTAATATCTTTGAAAGTCGGGGATGCCCAGGCCACCTAACTGTTTCGTGCGTTTTAGTATACGCATTGCTATTCTGGGTTTCCAAGCGCTCCACACGAACTCCCACAGTGCACTGGCCACCCTGGAGATGAAGGAGGCCGACAGGGGCATAAAGAACAGCACCCTCGGGAGAATATTCATTTTGATTATGTTGACACGCCCCAGCCACATGAAGGCCGTCTTGGTCCAGTTTTGGAGGTCTTTTTTAATTTCAGCTAGTAGGGTTAATACACATACAATAAATCCGCCTGAAGCCCTAATAGGTAAATATCAGTATAAGTGCAATGAGAGAAATCTTACTATAAACAACAGGCAAATAAGAAAGCATTAGTGCCATTAGAATCCTTCCCGAGCGGAAACATAACAGTGCACAGTGAGCTTCACAGCTGATTGTTATAACACATTGATCGTAACAATATAAAAGGATACATGCCGTGACGTGTGATTCACCCCATTGACAAAGACGTAATGACGAAACGCGTCTGGGAGTGATCACACGGCATTCATTCATTCATGATTGAGGAGAGAGGGAGCGAGACACTGATCATTACACACCGCAGGCTGGGAGATTACGCTAGCAGGAGGCGGCTTCAGCAACAACAGAACAAGGTGATATGATTTTGATCAAAAAGCGGATTGTTTTATGATACAATTCTCTTTCTATGTTTTATATTACTTTAAACACCCCGAGGAATAATAACAAGGGCGGACCCATATCACGGAGAAGAGAAAGACCAAAGGGGTATCCGGCTCACCTTTAAGGAGCAGGACAGCGCTCTCAAACAGCAGTTCTGGTAAGCAGGGACCCAGAAGGGGGTTTAAAGTATTAAGGAAAACCGTCAATCAGGAAATTAGGAAATATGGTTTCAGGAAAAACAAAGATATAAAGTGGACAATCTTCTGATTTAACTTTAGAATGACTCTACAAAAGGATCTGATTTTTACAGCAATTTAAATCTAAGCTGAAAACGAATAGGACTATAACAACGCTAATAAAAGATTATAAAGCTGTTATACGAACGGATGCATTTATGGCACATACAAACAGAGTGTAACAGATATATATACTCCATGCAAATGTTTTTTATATATTCCACGCAAATGTTTCTTACATAATTTTTATTTTGTGCAAAGTTGATGCATATATTTTATATAAAACTTTATAGATATATGATTTATAAAAACCAGGTGGTGTGAGTAATTAGAGGAATAATATATACAAGCAGTAGTAGCGGCGCTGCTAACTTTGACTAAAAAGTGCACAGAGGTGAACACACAGGCAGTTAAAGTCTATATTAGGTTTATCAATACATAGCGGCAGCCGACCAGTAACCGATAATAACTTTAAATATAAATAGAGGAAGCAAGTGGTAAAGGGCTGGGTACAGAGATTACTTATCTTTGAAATTGGAAAATTAGTAGGGTGGGATAGTTGTTGTCATACAGAGTCTCAAATCTGTCTGTCAGCCTTATGCCCAAGTACTTGATAAAGGAGAAGGCCCATGCGAAGGGGAACGCTGCCTTTAAGTTATTAATTAATGGGGGTGAAAATGTGATCGGCAAGATCTCTGATTTTGCCTCATTTATTTTTAAATTTAAGAGCTTGCCAAAGCGTTGAAGTTCGCTTATGAAGTTCGGCAATGAGATCAGGGGTTCGGAGAAGCACGTCATCCGTGTAGGCCGACAGTTTGTGTTTGGTATTACCTACCCTCAACCCCCTAATATCTGAGTTGGCACGTATCGCGCGCAGAAGCGGCTCCAACATGAGCGCAAATAAGAGGGGTGATAGGGGGCACCCCTGTCTCGTGCCGTTCCTGATAGCGAATCACGGGGGCAGAAGGCCGTTCACCCACACCTGTGCACTGGGTTCCAAGTACAGGGCCATAATCCAGGTCATCATGCTGGGACCCAGCCCCAAGGTCTCTATAACCCCCCTCAGAAAGGGCTAGCTCATCCGATCAAAGGCCTTCTCTGCATCTGTATATAGGATGAGACATTGGCCTGAATCCGGGCTGCTGCGGGCCCAGTTCACAAGGTGTATGGCTTTCAGGTAGTTGTCTTGGGCCTCACGACCCGCCACAAACCCCGTCTGATCTGGATGCACTATCTGTGGTATAAGATGTTTCAAGCGGTTCGCCAGAATTTTGACATCCGCATTCAGTAATGATATGGGGCGATAACTCTGCGGCTCTTTTGGTAGAACCGTAACGTGAGCCACTAACGCCTCAGGGGGGATCCGACCGCCCTTAGCCACAGAGTTAAAAAAGCTACACATAGGGCCGACTAGGATGGGCAAGAAGGTGGCATAATATGCCTTGTTGAACCCATCAGGGCCAGGGCTCTTTCCACTGGGTAGGGATTTGACCATCGTCTCAATCTCATTTGGTGTGACTGGAGATTCTAAAGCCTCCCTTTGCTCCGTCGACAGGGATGGAAGGCCTGAGGCCTCTAAATATTCCCGAATGTCAGATCGCCTCTCAGGCATACCCCTCGGTGTCTGATCCCCACCAAGCGAATAGAGGTCCGCGTAGTAATCGCGGAACACTGTAGCAATTCTGGAGGGGTGATAGACCGTCTCTCCCGCCGCGGACCGGAGCTTCTGGACATGTGCCTGGGCTCTCTGTTTCCTGAGTGCTCTGGCCAGCATCCTCCCACACTTGTTACCATGTTCATAATATCTGTGAGACAGATAACTTGTCTGCTTGCAAACTTTCCAGTCCAACAGGCGGGAGAAAAGCTCCCTCAACCCCTGCAGCCCCTCTAGGTCCTCTGGAAGGCCATTTTGTTTTTGTTGGAGCTCTGCCTTCTGGAGGGCATCCATGACCCTCTGAAAGTCTAACTGTTGTGCCTTCTTGCACCTCGCCCCCTGGGAGATCAGTTCGCTACGTACCACTGCCTTATGCCCCTCCCAGACCATGCCCTCACCCACTCCCACATTGGAGTTTTCTTTAAAATAGTGGGCCAAGGTCTCAGACACCCCTGTCACCATGAGGGGATCATCTAAGAGGTTCTCATTCAACCTCCATGACCATGGCCAACTTGCACCCTGTGGCACCGCTATAGTAGCAGCCACTGGCGCATGGTCTGAGATGGGCATGCATCCAATGGACGCATCTCGTAGCAGTTCCAGAGTGTGTCGATCCACCCACAGAAAATCTATGTGTGTGTAAACGTTGTGCACCTTTGAGTAATAGCTGTAATCTCTACCTAGGGCATTCCATATCCTCTAGCTGTCGAACACAGGTGTGACTGAACTGTTTTACGAAAGCGTTTAAGGAAGGTGAACGAGTGGGAAGGTCGGCTGTGGGAGGTGTCTAGCAGGGGGTCCGGGCTCACATTAAAATCCCCCCCTAAGATCAGGTGGCCCTCTCTACACTCAGCCAGGTGCTCCAGGGTGTTATCTAGGAAAGTGAGTTGGTTGGTGTTGGGGGCATTCACTGTGACGAAGGTATAAATGGTCTCTGCTATCAAAAAGATATATCTGCCTTGGGGGTCTAACTCGTGCACTAAAGGCTGGAAGGGGCATGTTTTGTGAATAGCTATGACTTGGGAGTCAGGGAGGTACTAAGAAATCAGTGGTTAAACAAGTGAGTGGGCAGTTTAGGGGTGGACTGGGGAGTGAAGTGCGTTTCTTGCAGAAACAGCACTTGCGCTTTCAATCTCTTCAGCTCCATCCAGAGCTTACTACGCATGTTTGGAGAGCACAGACCTCTAACATTATAAGAAATGACCTTTAGGGTGGTCATGGTGGTTGCGTCTGGATAGCAGGTCCCCGTGTAGTGGTGGTGGCCCCGGCGCGGGCGGTGGTGTAGGCAGTGCTCCCTGGGGAAGTCCTTACAGAAAAAAAGAAAAGGAAGGAAAGAGAAGCAATTTAGAACATGGAACATAAACATGAGCATATGATGGTAAAACTTCAACATGTGCTGGGCAAAAATTGTCCGGTGCCCTTGCAAGGGCTATTTTTGTGGGCCAGGATCCCGGCCCTCCCCCCGCAGAGGAGGGGTCGGGTGTCCCGGTCTATTATTCCATTTAGAAATCAGTCCCTGAGCAGGGGGGCCTACGGGGGGAACAATGGCCAGTTCAAGGGAAGCAAAGAGACCAGTCTCCTGCCACTGCCTCAGCAAAGCGTTTATTGGGTCCCGGTAGGGGTATCAGGAGGGGAAACTGGGAGTCTGGGAATCTGTCTTTGGACTGTTTTCAAAGTAGGACCGTGACCCCCAGGATCTCCAGAAGTGTCAACGAGGGAGCCTCAGGGGTTGAGCAATCTCAGGCCTCTGGAGTTGACTATTGTCTCAATTGCCGAGCAAAGGTCTGGGGAAAACAAATGCCTTCACTGGCTGGCGCTATTCAGTCCCTTTGGGTGTAAGTGCCCGGGGAAGCCCCAGAAGTATGGCGCCTGTGGCCTCTAGATCGCCTCTTATTTTTTGCAGGCAGCCAGGGCTATGGGAGGGTCAGGGCCGGAAAGTCCGAGGCACCCCTCCAGTCCGGAAAGTCTATATTGCCTAAGCCCAGGGCCGAAAGGAAAAGGGGCAAGTCGTCTTTGGTGCGCAGTATGACCTGGTGCCCCTCTTTTTTCACCTGCAGGCTAAAGGGGAAGCCCCAGCTGTAGGTCAAGCCGGCCTCCTGGAGGGCCTCTAGAATAGGGCGCAGGGCTCTACGCTGCATGAAAGTGCACCTCAACAGGTCTTGATAAAAGAACAGCCGGGCCCCATCGAAGTCAAAGTAGGGCTTGTTGCGCATCTTCTGCATGATGCGATCTTTCATCGTGTATTTATGAAGTTTGCATATAATATCTCTGGGATTTTCCGGATCCTGGGAAGGGGGTCTCAACGCCCTATGGGCACGATCTATTTCCACTGGTGCAGTGTTTGGGAGTCCAAGGATTTCTCGGAAGATGCCGGTCAGGGTGGGGACTATATCTTTGAGTGATGTCGCCTCTGGTAGGCCGCGGATGTTAGCCCTCCTGCTGCGATTCTCAAAATCATCCATCTGAGATATGAGGGCTTATATTTTCTGATCCCGGGCAGCACACCTTTCCTGTAGCAGTGAGATGTGTGGGAGGGAGTCCTCCAGCTTTTGCTCCAGGGTTTCCAGCCGGCCACCTAGGTGAGTGGTATCAGACTTCAGCTGGGCTATGTCCTGTGTAAAGGCTTTCCCTATTCTGGTAGTGAAACGTTCCAGGTCCTCCCTGATGGGGAGAGACCAAATATGGCGCTTCAAGTCCTCGTCCCCTAGCAGATCTGCCTGTTCTGCACCTTGGTTCTGGGAGGCCACCGATCCGGGGGAGGAAGAGGGGGTCATCCACACTCACCAGTCTTGGAGAAGCGATCTGTGAGAGCTGTGCCCGTTGAGGGGGAGATGGTGGGGTCTCGTGGTGCTGTGAGGTCTGCTGAGTCGGCGCCATCCTGGGGCCTCCTTTCCCGGCCCGCCACGGCTCCGGGAAATAGTAATCCAGTGAGCCCTTCCCCGCTTTCTCCGCTGGTGGGGGTTGAGATGTTGTCCGCCGACCCTGAGACTTCTCACCGAACCTTTTTCGGCTGTCTCTGCCCCCAGGAACGCTGCCGTTAGCTGCGGTGGATGCGCCTTCACTCCTCCATGTCTTGGCCACGCCCCTTTACATGCTTTTAAAGTGTCGCCTATGGATAATATCATTTATGTAGTTTGTCGCAGTTTCACGGATGTGCACAATTTTAAAGCTTGACATGTTTGGTATTTGTTCGCTCGGCATAATATCATCTTTTATATTTTACCAAACAATCGGGTATTATATTGTGTTCTTGTGCATTAAAATTAATTAAAGTGTATTTTTTCCACAAAAAAATGCATTTGAAAAACCCCTGAGCAAATACTGTGTGACATAAAAAATTGCAACACCCACCATTTTATTCTCTAGTACCTCTGCTTTAATAAAAAAAAAATATATATAAAATGTTTGGGGGTTCTAAGTAATTTTCTAGCAAAAAAGTACAGATTTCTTACATGTATGTGAGCAGTGTACTGACAAAGTACACTGCTCTGCTGACTGATACCATCCACATTTCTACTGACACCAACCTCTGTCCTAGTGACATGCCCACTGCTCTTTTGACTGACACTATTTATTGTTGTACTGACACCGACCTCTGTCCTACTGAGGCCGTCCACTGCTTTACTGACACCGTACTCTGTACTTGAGCTTTGGGATGCACACCTTAATGCAATAGGCTGCACACACTTATACAATTTAAGGACACTTTATTTATGACATATAAATAAGGTTAAAAAACTAAACAGGATGATGCATTGTAGCGACACATTACATAATGCGCGTGCGTTATACAGGCGATAAAATGCACCTACTGTTGTGAATTGATCCTAAAATCCCCGGCCAGCTTATTAAATATATGCTCATTTAACACATTAGACACAATGGATTCAATTTAATAGAAATACCTTGTTATTAATTATTAGCAGTGTAAATTATTCCTCTCTGTGGCAGACTGGCTATCCAAATGGACTTACAAATTGTCATTTTTCAAAGCATCCATTAGATGGCAT
Source organism: Glandirana rugosa (assembly GCA_018402905.1). Classification (NCBI taxonomy): domain Eukaryota; kingdom Metazoa; phylum Chordata; class Amphibia; order Anura; family Ranidae; genus Glandirana; species Glandirana rugosa. The sequence continues at coordinate 912,352 of BLSH010281355.1, read as the reverse complement.
GATTAGATCAGTACACACTGCTATGTTATATACAATCGGTATAGCGCTCAGCCTTTCAAGATAGTTATTTCAGTCAGAACAGTAATATTCGTACAAGTGTGTATAATCAATGAAAAATAGGAGAGTTCATATCAGTCAATAACCCCTAGGGGTGGTTGGATAGGATCACAATCTTCAAACAAAGCCTTGTACATTCAATACATCAATTCCACAAGAAAGGATAAGAGGTTCTCCAGTCGTGTTAGGATGGAGGCTTACCAGAAATCAGGTTAAATGGGGCATCGGACCCTCACCGGGTACCAAGGTATAATTGGACACAGTAATACATGTCCCACGTTCCGCCAGTGGTTGAGGGGAGTTCCCGATTGCTGTGAAGAAAGCTCCTATGGATCCAGGATCTCCGGATGGTTAGACGTCCGCCACTTTCAATGGTGCGTCACACACTCCGGGGCGAAAAAAGTAGGTCTTGCTTGAAAGACAAAGGTGTCCATGGAATCCTACCACTCGTCCGTAGTGGCGATGGATAAAGGGTAGACCAATAGTTCCCAAAAGTAGGTCTTGCTTGAAAGACAAAGGTGTCCACGGAATCCTACCACTCGTCCGTAGTGGCGATGGATAAAGGGTAGACCAATAGTTCCAAATATGAGCAGGATCGGAAGGGATGGAGAAAACTCAAAATAGTGTAAAACCTTGCGGCATGAGGTATGTTTATTTAACTTCTACTTATTTGGTTTTTTAACCTTGTATGTAATAAATATACCTCATGCCGCGAGGTTTTACACTATTTTGAGTTTTCTCCATCCCTTCCGATCCTGCTCATATTGGGAACTATTGGTCTACCCTTTATCCATCGCCACTACGGACGAGTGGTAGTAATGGTGTTGTGCCAGCTTAATCACTTCAGCCCCGGAAGGTTTACCCACTTCACGACCAAGCCATTTGTTTTCGATACAGCACTGTGTTACTTTAACTGACAATTGCGCGATCGTGTGACGCTGTACACAAATAAAATCAATGTCTGTTTTTTCCCCTCAAATAGTGCTTTCTTTTTGATTTGAGGTATTTTATTACCTCTGCGGTATTACATACACAAAAAAAATAGACAAAATAAAAAATGTGAATAAAAATTCTGTTTGGGTACAGTGTAGCATGACCGCGCAATTGTCATTCAAAGTACAACAGCGCTGAAAGCTGAAAACTGGCCTGGGCAGGAAGGGGGTAAAAGTAACCAGTAGACAAGTGGTTAACTCACTTGGTGCCAAGAGGAAGAACTTTTTCAGGCAGTTTAACCACTTCAGCTCCGGAAGGATTTATCCCCTTAATGACCAGGCCATTTTTTGCCATTCGGCACTGCGTCGCTTTAACTGACAATTGCGCAGTCCTGCAACATTGTATTTTCCCCACAAATAGAGCTTTCTTTTGGTGGTATTTGATCACCTCTGCGGTTTTTATTTTTTGCACTATGAACAAAAAAAGACCAATTTAAAAAAGTAAAACCTTTTTTTTTTAACTTTTTGCTATAATAAATATCAAAAAAAAATAAATAAATAAAAAAAAAAATTTCTTCATCAGTTTAGGCCAATATGTATTCTTCTACATATTTTTGGTAAAAAAAATCGCAATAAGCATATATTGATTGGTTTGCACAAAAGTTATACCGTCTACAAATAGGGGATAGATTTATGGCATTTTTATTATTTTTTTTTTTTTTACCTGTAATGGCGGTGATCTGTGATTTTTCGCGGGACTGTGACATTGCGGTGGACAGATCGGACACTTTTTTGGGACCAGTGACATTATTACAGTGATCAGTGCTAAAATAGGCACTGATTACTGTATAAATGACATTGGCAGGGAAGGGGTTAACACTAGGGGGCGATCAAGGGGTTAAGTGTTCCCTAGGGAGGTGTTTCTAACTGTGGTGGAGACTGTACTGACAGGGAGTAGAGCGAGATCAATGTTCCTGGTCACTAGGAACAGATGATCTCTCTCTACTTCCCTGTCAAAACGGGGATCTGTCTGTTTACATTGACAGATCCCCGTTCTGGCTCTCTGTGGATCGATCACGGGTGGCCGGCAGACATCGTACCCGCCAGCCACGCGCATCAGCTCCAGGGACACGCCTGCTATAGCTTTTAAAGGGACCGCCGTACCGATACGGCGATTTGTGCAGCTGAGTCAACCAGCCGCCGCGGCTAGTCGGCAAGCAGTAAATAAAAATCATCTCTCCACTCCTCCTACTGCAAAGTGCTTTTTGCAATCTGTAGTGTAGGGCTGTAGTATATGGCTGGCATCTGAAACTACAACTCCCAGGATTCTCAGCACTCTGCATAGAAGTCTATGGGCTTGCTTGGCTTTAGCTTTCCCCCTGCTGGCTGGAGGAGAATGGTGCAGCATAACATCAGTATCTTAGGCTACTTTCACACTGGGGCGGTAGCGGTAAAGCGCTGCTGGTTTCAGCGCTATGCAGGCAGGAGTGCGGTGCTTTTAACCCCCCACAAGGGGTTAAAAATGGGTTAAAAGTGCCGGTGCGCTGCGCTTACGAGTCGGTGTACAGCCGCTTCGGAAGCGCTGCCCATTGTTTTCAATGGCGGGGGCGGTGGAGGGCAGTTTAACCACTTGCCGACCGCCCGCCGCATCGTGATGGCGGCAAGGTGGCTTGTTATCGCAAACCGCCTTCACAGGACGGCGGCTGCGATAACTAGCATTGTGAGCGTGCGCGTGCCGCCGGAGGCGCGCTCGCACGCTCATTGTGTTCGGGGGGGGGCCAGGGAGCGGGTAGGGTGGACTTGATCGCCGCCGGAAACCCGCGATGGCTCCCCCGCACTGAAAGAGCGGAGGTCCGTGTATGTAAACACGGATCTCCGTTCTGTTGAAGGGGGAAGGGCGATGATCACAGCCTTCCTGTATATGGAAGCTGTGATCATCCCCTTTCCCCAGCCAGGCCAGCCCACACACAGTTAGAACACGCCCAGGGAACACAGTTAACCCTTAGAGCGCCCCCTGCAGGTTAACCCCTTCACTGCCAATGGCATTTACACAGTAATCAATGCATTTTTCTAGCACTGATCGCTGTATAAATGGCAATGGTCACAAAAGTGTCAAAATGGTCCGACATGTCCGCCGAAATATCACAGTATGGCTAAAAATCGCAGATCGCCGCCATTGCTAGTAAAAAAATAATAAAAACCCCAGAAATGAATTCTCATCATCCGTAAACGCGGCAACTTTTGCGCAAACCAATCAGTAAACGCCGATTGCGATTTTTTTACCAAAAATATGAGGAAGAATATAATTCGGGCAAAACCGATGGAAAAACATTTTTTTTATATTTTTTTTTTTGGATTTGTATTTTATCAAAAAGTAATACATTTGTTTTTTTTTGCAAAATAGTCGCTCTTTTGTTTATAGCGGTGTTCAGAAATGACGCAGAGGGGATCAAATACCACCAAAAGAAAGCTCTATTTGTGTGAAAAAAAGGACGCAAATTTCGTTTCTGTACAACGTCGCACGACTGCGCAATTGTCAGTTAAAGCGACGCAGTGCCAAATCGCAAAAAGTGCTCTGGTCCTAAAGTGGGAAATCCTTCCGGGGCTGAAGTGGTTAAACACCGCTCACTGCACCATCCCAAAGAGGCTTTCACACTGGGGTGTATGGGGGGGGGTGTTTTTCAGGAGCTATAAGGGCGCTATTTTTAGCCCAAGAGCACCTGAAAAACGCCCCCCTGTGAAAGTAACCTTAGAGATGGAGAGAAGAATAAAAGGCAGTGTTTCTTTTTTTACACTGGCACCTGGCTACAGGAGTTTACACAATAAAGTTCTATGGGCTTTCTTTTCAAGCTCATAGGACGTGACATGGCAACATTAACGGATATTTCCGGTACTTGCTGAAAATGTTCTTGCCTGAAAAATAAAAACCAAGACAGCAACCAATGTAAGGACTGATAAACTGTAATATATTATATATGTAGCCTGTGGCTAAGTGTTGTGGTTCTCCTGATCACACTGCCCTCAATCACATCCATACCGCATCCAAAGTCACTGAACAGACCTGTGATTTTGTTTTGTTTTATTTATTAGGTAATTAACTTGGATAGGGATTGGAAAGTTGTGGGATGCCCATTGAATCAGTTCCATATACATGGGCCCTTCTATATACATCTCCAGTATATACACTCTTGTCTCTTCCTCCAGCACATCACTTGCTTCTCAAAGTCTTGTTCCTCTCTCCTGCGCATTACTTGTTCTCACCAGTGAGACCCGGAAGTATACTTACCAGGTATCCATCTCCTCACGTTGGGCCTGGCTAGCACATGGTGAGGACTGCTGTAGTTGAAGCAGGACCTCCGGACCACCAATTACAGGTAGGGACAGTCGGTCCCCAAAGTGTAGAAAAAGTACTACTGTGCTAGCTAGCCTGCTGGACTACTGCTAACCGGAACATCCTCTTCCAGGCCCTGCCAGCCCTCCTGGCTGCGATGGCCTTCTCCACTGCCACAGTGACACCACAGTCTCATGTTGGCCTTTGCATGTTTCCCAGACTGTCTCTCACCCCAATCTGCTCCAGCATGCCTCTCCTCCAGCTTCCCAGGGAGTGTCACTCACCAGCTCCTGTGACTTGTAGTTCCTCTCTGATAGCGTATCTTCCTGCTGTCCTTCTCCAGTCTCTCACTGTGTCTCTACACCAGGATCTCCATCTTCCTGGATGCACCTGAGCTCTCCTGGGTCACTCCCCCCCCTCCCCAGACTGGGGGCTTCTTCAGGGCCTCAACACTATTCCATCTCTGTCTCCTTCAACCCGAACTCCTCCCCTTGATTGGGCTGACCCTGGGTATCTGAGGAGGCCTGCCCCCTGCCAATCCAGATTGGGGATTGGTCAGGGCTCCCCAGAACACCCAAGATGGCTACACCCACCCTCCCACCTCTCTTTCCAGAAAGCTCCAGCAGCTTCTCTGGAAAGAAATGGGAGGTCCTGGTGACATCATCTGTGAATCACCCAGTCTTACTCTGAGCCACTCCCAGCCCAAAATCCAAAACAACCAGGCCTACATATCTTCAGGCCTGGCTAAATTTTACCTTACCTAAACAAAATCTAACTCTAACTCCCACCTAAGTAGAGGGCGCTACATATATTATTTTTTTGTTTCTGGGTTTAGATACACTTTAAAGTGACACTAAAAACTATTCTAAGTATGTATTCTTAACTCAGAAAAGTATCTTCTTTTGCTCTCGGCCTCCTCCAAATTCCTTTTTTTTGCTGCTGGGATTCAACTTCCTGTTAGAAGGTGGCTACATTCATTCTCCATGGTGTGTAGGAACGTAGCCACCCTCTTTTGCTCTCTCCCAAGATGGTTTATGGACTATGTGATTTGAAGTCTGTAACTAATGCACTGCTCATTCTAAACAAATGGAAGTAGGGGGCAAAGGAGAGAACTTACAGATAAAGTTACAAGGAGGCAGAAAAACACAGGAAGAAACTATTTCAGAGCCATTAATAAGTGGATGTGTATGGATTATTTTTGTAGAAAAAGGATATTGTTTACTGGTTTAGTGTCACTATAAGGATGAAAAGATATTGTAGTGTTGGGTAGACCATCTTGTAAATGGGCAGAATTATATTCTATTTATTCTGAACGATCAAGACAAAGTGTCACAAAGTCACCTTGTTTCCTTCGATATGCCTCTAACAGGTCACTTTCTTCCGCTAGTGGCATTTTATTAAATACATTTAAAGTGGTTGTCAACCTGTGACAACCACTTTAACCTACAGGTAAGCCTATAATAAGGCTTACCTGTAGGTTCCCTGCATATCTCCTAAACTGCGTATCTCCTAAACCTGCACAGTTTAGGAGATATACAGTGTACTTGCATTGCTGATGTCATTTGACACATGCGCAGTGAAGAGGCGGCCCCGGAAGGAAGAGGGGCAGAAGATGGACGCGGCCTGCACAGGGGACATCGCTGGACGTCGCAGGCTTCGTTTGCAGGTAAGTGATGGGCTACTATGCGATGCATAGAAGCCCATTATGAATTTACTTTGCAGGGGAATATACAGGGAGTACAGAATTATTAGGCAAGTTGTATTTTTGAGGAATAATTTTATTATTGAACAACAACCATGTTCTCAATGATTCCAAAAACTCATTAATATCAAAGCTGAATATTTTTGGAAGTAGTTTTTAGTTTGTTTTTAGTTGTAGCTATTTTAGGAGGATATCTGTGTGTGCAGGTGACTATTACTGTGCATAATTATTAGGCAACTTAACAAAAAACAAATATATACCCATTTCAATTATTTATTTTCAGCAGTGAAACCAATATAACATCTCAAAATTCACAAATATACATTTCTGACATTCAAAAACAAAACAAAAACAAATCAGTGACCAATATAGCCACCTTTCTTTGCAAGGACACTCAAAAGCCTGCCATCCATGGATTCTGTCAGTGTTTTGATCTGTTCACCATCAACATTGCAGCAGCAACCACAG
>BLSH010281355.1:867908-891624 GCA_018402905.1 Glandirana rugosa | reverse complement strand
TAATATGTTACCCCCACCGTCACTCGTCATATGTCATACCCCCTTCGTCTGTATACCACCCATTGCTCCCCCCCCCACTGTATATTGCTTCCCCCATACTGTATACTGCTCACTGCCACCCCCATTGTATAATGCTTCACTGGCATAGCTTCAGGGGTCGATTGTGACCCCAGACCATGCTGCAGGGGGCCCATGCAGCCTCCCTGTCACTAGGGGTGGTACCAGGGGGTGCAACTGAACCCCCAAAAATATTGCTAGCACCTCCATATGCTGCTCACTGTTCCCTTTACACTGTATACTACCCACTGTTTCTCTTTCCATACTGCTCACTGCTCCCCCCACACTGTATACTGCCCACTGCCTTCCCCCAGTGTATATTGCTCTCCCCTCCCAGTCTGTATACTGCTCCCCCATTGTATAATACTTTAATGGTCTAGATTCAGGGGTTGCAATTGTGACCCCAGAACATGCTGCAGGGAACCCATGCAGCCTCCCTGTCACTAGGGGCGGCACCGGGAGGGTGCTACAGAACTCCCCAAAATATTGCTAGCACCCATTGGTGGAACTACCAGGGTCGCAAAATTCACACTTGCAACTGAGCCCTGGCATTCCACCACTGCAGAATATATAAAAGGGTCCCACATCTGATCCTTAATGAAGGGATCCGCAATAGAAATAAAGGGTCCCAGGATCAGTGGGAAGGACCCCAGGGCCAGAGGTCAGGGGAGACCATAATGGTTTCTTGCACCAGGACCCTGAAAGTTCTAGTTACGCCTCTGCTCCTATCCATCTTCTTTCTTCTGCCCCTGGGCCCCTGTCCTCTCTCTGGGCCTCCGTGGGCTCTCTCCCGCCCCCTCTCCCCCCCGTAGCGCTGCTAGGTTGGATTCCCCCCTCCCGCCAACTCCTGCAGGGGATCTGGGCTGCTCAGTCTAAAATGCTCGGGCCTATTTTTTGTCCCAGTCCGGGCCTGCTGCCCATCCAAACACACCGCTGGTGTTCAGTTCAGAATAATTCCAGGGAATGTTGGAAGGTAATGATGATGTTGATTGAATTAACTGGGTAATAGTATATTTGATCACTGCTGCAACAAAAAGTTCCCAATTCAGTGACAACACAGCAAGAACCAGGTAGATTGTAGGGGCGGGTGTCACTGAACACAGTGAAGGGTGTGGATCTGTAGAGCTGCTCTGCTGGACAGGTGATTGTGAAACAAGCTGTGCTGGTATGTGAAATGGTAATACCAGATGAGCAGACAGCGCTGGGCTTCAGTCAATGCAAATACAGTTCAAATAGCTGATATAAGGCGCCCCATAAGGACAAAGTATCCGGCAGACTAGATAGTAGAATTACACAGGGAAACTGCCACAGCGGGGAAATAGGAAAGTCATGAATCCTCACAGTCAGTGTGATGATCCCCTCCAGCAGCACATCCTGTTCCACGATAGTCCACAATAGTCCACCAAGGTAGCTCCACTGTGATTAGCAGACAGCCTGCATAGACCCAGCCAATGACGTGTGCTTGCTCTGCCCACTGGCTGCTGTGAGTCCTCTACTCCTGCAACCTTCTGAAATATGTGGTGGGGATATCCCAGTAGACTGCAGGAGCAGGAATGTCATTTTTGCCTAGGTAAGCTGAATGGCTGGCTGGGTTTAGGTGAAAAAAGATAACAAAAAGAGAAAAAGTTAAAACAAAGCAAATAAAAATAAACATTTCTGATCCCCTGAAGGAGGAGAGGAGTGCAGGGAGGTTAAATGACTCAGGAGAGTGAAGGTTCATTATTAAGGAACAACAGACCACTGCACAAGGTGTGGTCGACAGAAAAAAAACACTGGGGAAAGCCCCTAGCACAGGTCCCCAGAGGGATGTCTCTGGTGGCTGACAGAGGAACTCTACAGGACCTGTCCAACCTTAACCATCTAACATGGCACTTAAAAGCCTGATAAGAACCCTCACCTGATTAAAGGCAAAAGGCATCTGGGGAGCCCTTCTCAAGAGGCTGCGGATGAGCCACAGACAAGGACCTATACCAAAGTACTCAAGTCCCACAAAGTCCCCTAGACGCAGCACATTCCATCTGCTGACAGTCCATAGGGGGAACACAGAGCCTTAGTTACGGCAATGATATATGCCTCCCACACAGAAGATGAGGAGCATCCTGATGTGCAAACCTCTCCCTTGGGTGAGGAGACTACTTATTGAGGAGAGTTAGATGCCAATGCATTGACAGTGGCAATGAAAGCATTACTCTTGGTGTCATCCAAAGTAGGTACCAGGTTAATTGTCCTGTAGCAGAGAGGACACCCACTTTCCCAGGGACAAAGGCACTGCAGCAAATAGGTAATATTCAACCCAAGAAAATTACTCAGGGCTGGGTCCCTTGTCAAAGAGGAAGCCATCTGTTTTTGGGGAGGCAGACAGAAACTTCAGGTATAGAGACACCCCGGCAAGAGAGGTCTTCTGGGGCAGGGGGACAAGACCACCCAGCTTACCTGAAGAGACAGTTGGATCATGCTAGGGACTATCTGGTCAATAGAGACAATCTGGATGTCTCACTCAGAGCCCAGGTCCAAAATCATGGAAAGGGGAGCTGATGAGGACCGAGAATCAACAGGAGAATGGAAGACCATCCTCAGAGGGGTTACTTCCATGCCCCACATACCACTGATGGTGGCAAGAGGGTGTAGACCTTTTTAGCAAGGGTGAAAGCTGAATATCCTTACCCGTCAGTGATAGGTAGCTATCAAACACAGATACCTGCGAGGTTCATCCAGCCAAATCTTGCAGCTATTAGGCCCCTCAGAAGGGTGCTGATTGCAATAGTCCATAAAGCGATCATTTGAGCACCCTACAATGGGGATGCCAAGAAGGGGCACTAGGGTGAACACAAGGGCCAATTAAGGTTAGCTGAACTCAGTCTTCCATCCTTATGAGATGAGTGGGAGTCAGACTCTGAAGGCCTAGAAATACCTCCTGCCAAAATAGATGAAGGAGATGGATGGGATTTCTCCAACCCAAGGCAGAAACATACTCTGGCCACCCATGGCCAGCCATACTACAGCTTGGTCTATGAATGGAGGACAGGCGAATGATTGAAATGTCCATCTCCTCCGTTCATAAATCAAGTTTCATTCAGAGAAACTGTAGTATCAGCTTCTATGAATAAAGGAGGTGGGAAGAAAGGACAAGCATACTCAGGCACTCTTGATGAGGCATTGGTGAGGTAACAAGTGCCTCACAGCTGCTTCTGGAAAGCCTACGTCACTCTGGGAGAGCTTGTGTGATATCTTACTGGATTTCACAAATTCTTCTGAGCTTTTGAGGCTTGTGGCTTTGGCAACATGAGTGTTGGGTAGCTTAATGCCACTTAGGTTGTCATAGACACAGTAGGGACAAACCACCAATTTACAAATTCCCTCTGAAATGGGAAATGTTTAGATATACTCTCAGCTGGGATCCCTCAAGGTGTTTCCAGTCTGCGTAGAAGAAAATCTCAAATAGAAAGGGTAGTGGAAAGGTCTTAGCAGCTTTAAGAGCCCAAGAAGGCTCAAAGCCTGGAACAGCAGGCAGATTTGCCAGATGCAGGGTAGAACGCTAAAAGGTTTGAAACAACCCCTGTAAATTTAAAGTTATGGCGGGAGATGGTGGCATCTAGAAACAGCCTTTAGAAATAGACTACTGGGACTCTGAATCTGAGTCAGAGATGGTAACAGGTACAAAAGGCCTTGTCTGAACTAAGGGTTCATGAGGGTCTGAGAGAAATTCTGCAGGGAAAGGCAATGGAGCACACTTGGAGCTTTTGCAGGGTGCCCCAATAACTAAGCACATACAACCAAAAAGTCCTCAGTGGACCTGGAGGTTTCTGTGAATGCAGGGTAGAACTCAGCATCAGCTGAGAAAGCTAAAGCAGATTCTGAAGATGACAACCCTATAATAACAGGGGTCTTGGGTTACAGATTACAGTGACTGACTCCTTCTGGGGATACTGGGTAAATACCCCCAGAACCAATAGGGAAGTATGGGCTAAATTCATCTCTGGCAATGGGACTGCCTATGCTGTATCATGGCAAAAAAATTTTGCTTCAGCCAACAGTAATGCAACTAGGTCCAAACATGAGACAAACCCTCAGGTACTTACAATCCTGGGAAGCTGGTGCTGATGATGGTTTCAGGCCAGATCACTGTAGGTGGGTAATAGAAGCTAACTGGAGACTGCATTAATCTTTATTAGCAGAAGCAGCAGCAGGATGGTGCTTTCTCTAGGCTGAATGGTGGGAAAGGAAGCATGGAGTGCACGTCACTCCACCCAGCAGATGGCATTAGTGCTCGGTCCGCTGGTCTTAATCCTTACCGGCAGTAACAGACTGGATGTTTTTAAATGTAATTCCCTGCATTAAGGTAAAAAACACTCCACTATTTCCCTCTCCTCCTTCTCTAAACACTTACCTGAGCCTGTCAGCGATCCAGCACTGTGCCTGGCTGCAGTCTTCTCTCCCCTCTCTTCCTCTTCTCACTGGGATTCAGGCAGAAGCAGGAGCCATTGTGTCACAGTCAGAGGTCAGGCTCAGAGACCAGTAGCTATAGCATTAGGCTGGATTCACACCATTGCGGTGCAAATTCCAGCCTCTCTGCTGCCAGGAAGGGACGGAGCCACCGTTCGACGGCTCCTGTCCGTTCCCACAGCGCAGCAGCTGCGGGGGAGAGATGGGGGAGGAGCCGCGAGCAGGGGAAAATATCCCTGTTCAGTGCGGAGTGCATCTCCGTGTTAGATGCGCTCCCACTGGACTCAACGGGCTGGGAATTCGCACCGCATTGCACAAAAAACGTGTGCGTTTTTTGTGCAATGCGGAGTGCAAATGCACCGCACATATGTGAACTGGACACATTGAAAACAATGTGTTTTCAAGTGTCCTGCGAATTGGATGCGGTTTAAGCCGCATCCAATTCGCATAGGTGTGAACCCAGCCTTAGAGAGACTCTCACCAACCAGCAGTCTTAATTTTGTAGACGAAAATATTTTCGTAGATGAAGTTTACACTATTTTATTGAACTAAAAATATGACTAAAACTAAAATGGCATTTTAGTTAAAAGTCTATGACTAAAACTAAATCAAAATTTGACGTCAACATTAACACTGCGCTACCACGTAACAATAAGTAGGGGGTATATACTAAGCTGCTGAAATAAAAAAGAAAGAAAAAAGCTTTTCTTATTTTTTTCTTAATATTAAGGCCTCATACTCACGGACGTTTTTTGACGCCGGCGTTTTCTGGCGTTTTTTGCAGCTCTCCATGTTAGTCAATGGCCCCATAAAAACGTTGGCGTTTTTGAGCTATAGATGGCGTCGGCGTTAGTGAGCTGAAAGTAGAACCCACGGCCATCGCGTTCTGAGGCTGTAACGTTTTGGCGTTTTTTGACGCCGACGCCGCCAAAAGCCAACTAATATTGTACCGCGTTGACCGTCATTTTTTGACGCCAACGTTTTTAGGTTGAAAAATAGCAGATTTTAAAAAAAAAACGCCTATTGACGCCGACGCTCACTAACGCCCACTAACGCTCACTAACGCCGATGCATAACGCCGAAAAACACCAATTTTTTTTCCTTGACGTTTTGTTTGTTTTTTAAGAAACGTCTGTGTGTATGAGGCCTCAATGTTGGTAATATATTCAGGTAATATGTGCAATGACATTACAGCCAAAAGAGTTTACAGTTTTTTTTGGGTTGCACTTCTGTTTGTCAAAAAGCAATATTTGTTTATGAAACCTCAGCTAATCTGTGTCCGTAGTGCATGTTCAAACCCTAATACCATTGATAATAACATGTTATTGATTTTTACTCCAGTAGTATATAATGAGTTTGACAATTCTAGAGAAATGCTTAAATAATGTATTACAATTTAACTAAACCAATTAGATTTTAGTAGACTAAAATGTACTGGAGATTTTAGTCGACTCTAATGTAATGGAGATTTTAGTCAACCAAAATACAACTAAAACAATTGAGATGACTAAAATATGACTAAAACTAAAATGGCATTTTAGTCAAAAGACTATGTCTAAAACGAAATTAAAATTCTATGTCAAAATTAACACTGCTGACCAGCATGTTAGGTATACAAACAGGTGACCCTGGTGGATGACACTGGCTCACGTGGTGAGGAGTCTAAGTACTACTAACCATTATTGACCAGAGCTCCTGATGGTGGAGATGGGTTTTGCTGCATGATATTACCAGGTCGTAGTCATCAGGATCGCCCCACGAAGAGGTGAGCAAGCCAGGGTCCAGTAGCAGATATAGCAGGTAGGGATCAAGCAGAGGAGTAGTTAGTAAACAAGCCAAGGGTTAGTAATAAATGGTCACAGGTTGGGATCAAGCAGAATTATAGTCAAGGAACAAGCCAAAAGCTGGTAATGGAGATACAGATGACAGCAAGAGAGACAAGCATGAGATATTGGCTGGAGAGAAAACAATAATCTGGCAAACAAGAAGTGCAAAGATATGGCTTCAATAGGAAGTTCATGGGAGGATCAAAGGGTTCAACGTTCAGCAGAAACAAGGCATAAGGCAAGATTGTCCCTTGGATCAGACAGGGTACTGTCCAGCATCTCAGGTGGCTTAGCAAGAAGAGACATTGCCAGACAGATGCAGAGGTCACAGGTTTAGACCTGGGTCCTGACACATTGGCTCCTGCTGCTGTCAACCAAATGGTGCGAGGAGGCATCAGGGGCAGAGCCGAGATGCATTGTCAATGGACACAGGTAGCACCGCTTGGAAGCGAGCCCGTGGGTTTACCCCCATAGCAAGCGGCTTGCTATGGGAATACACAAAGAAGAGCAGGAGCCTGGAGAGCTAGTGGGGGACCCCAGAAGAGGAGATTTGGGGCTGCTCTGTGAAAAAAACATTGCACAGAGCAGGTACATAGAACACGTTTGTTATTTTAAATTAAAAAATGATTGGTTTACAATTACTTTAATTTGAACTACCTTACTCAGAAGGAGTTTTCAGAAACAATGCATCTCAGAGACAGGCTGTGCCATAACTTTGGACCTAGAAAGCTTTCCTCAACTAAGTAAAACAGCATATTTAGATCTGGAAAGCACCACAATGCAGAGCCCAGTGTCCGAAGTTCACATTCCAGGCTAGCACTACATGTCAAGCAGCAGGGTCCAGGTACGACCTCCAAAGTTAGGCTGTGTTTAGCAGTCAGCAAACCTCCTATAGGTGGCAGTGAAACCCAAATGTATCTGAAGTCCCTTGATGTGTCCAGGGCTGGTGCAAGGATTTTTGACACCCTAGGCGAAACCTCATTTTGTGGCCCCCCTTTGGCTCTGCCCCTGACTCCACCCCCTTTGCCCTGTCAATTTATATGATGGAGGTGGTGGAGGTAGAGATTTTTTGCAGAGCCTCTCTACCCATTTCTTTAGCCGTGGTCCACATGCCCGCATTTGTGCCCCTGGATCCGCCTCGTTTTACCACCCTGGGGTACTGCCAGCCGCGGCTCTCCAGTGACATGAGTGATTGATGCAGAGCAGTGACGGATCAACAGCGGATGGGCACTCCTGGTGGTAGTGGCACCCTAGGCGGCCGCCTACTCCGCCTAGTGGTAGAGCCGGCCCTGGATGTGTCCCTCAGTGGATGATAAACAAGGTAAAATTAGATTTCATTAATTTTAATACATTGTAACTATGCTTGGCAACAAAATAATCTCCACCATTTGTATACAAAGAAATGTTTACAATTTTTGTCCCTGATGATAATTTGATCTTATCTGCTGGGAACAACTAGTCGCCTAGTAACACAAATACAAACACAAATAGAAAGACACTTTTTTTGTTTAATACTAAAGCCCATGAGATCAAACAACAGTTCTTGCAGTAATAAAAGGTAGAAAATTGATTCTTTTGTATGCAAAACAATAGAGTTGGAATAAATAGAACGGAACGTCTTTCATACATGCATTCCCCCTATCTTTTATACAAACATCTGTTTTTCTTTTTTGATCCTTCATTTTTGCTTTTTTTATGAAGGACAGGGTAAGTAAAATAACCTTCACAATACAAATGATTTGACCAACCTGGTCTTCTTCATAATACAATAACCTTTATAAAAACAAAAGAAAAGGAAATTCGGACTGTACATGCCAGACAAGGAGCAGAAGTTTAATAATAATAATTATAATAATAATAATAATAATAATGATAAAATCTGGGAATTTTATTAAGTTGTTAAAAAACAATTCATACAAAAATTATTAAAACCCATTGTACAGTAGTGTTAATCTACCGCACTGTATATTTACACCAAGATATTAACATACTTTGCGTCTGTTAATGCTGGTATTTATGGTGTTTTTTGGATGGTGAGCTGTATTGGATTTCCGCCAGATATATTGTTTGGTGTTGAGACCAAATAATTCATTTTGAGTTTCATCTGACCATAACACCTTTTTCCATGTGGCCTCAGACTAAAATTGAACTATTTAGCCTTAAAGCGGAGCTCCACCCAAAAGGGGTAGTTCCAGTTTAAGGCCTTGTTCCCTGCTCCCCTTGCACAATTGGCACCTGTTTCCCACTTCCATTCCGAGCATTGCATCGCTAGGGAACGGAAGTTCTCCTCCCTCCCTCCCCCCTGCAGTCTTCTGGGACACTGACAGGTCCCAGAAGACTGCATCCACCATTCACGCCATGCACAGGGTGACTCCCGCATGCTAAGTGGGCACCCGGCTGTGAATCCAAAAGCTGTCACAGCCGGGTGCCCATAGTGAAGATGCCGGTGCGGACTGAAGACAGTGGGTGAGACCGACTGGGGTGAGACCGACTGGATCTTGGGACAGGTGAGTGGCTGTTTTTTAAAAGTCAGCAGCTACAGTTTTTGTAGCTGCTGACTTTTATTTTTTCCATAGGTGACTGGAACGCCTCTTTAACACCAGCCAATATGTCTAGCGGAAATCCAGTACAGCTCACCATCCAAATAAGACCATTCCTACAGTAAAGCATAGAGGTGGTGATATCCTGTTATGGGGGTGTTTTTCTGCAGCAGGGACTGGAGTACTTGTCAGGATAGAAGGAAAAATGGATGGGGCAAAATACCGTCAAATTCATGAGGAAAATTTGCTGCCCTCTGCCAGAAAGTTGCCAATAGGAAGAAGGTTTACCTTCCAACTGAAATGACCCAAAGCACACAGCAAAAATGACCACACAGGGGTTGAAGGAGAAAAAGGTGAGTGTCCTTGCATGGCCTAGTCAGAGCCCAGACTTAAACCCCACTGAAAATCTGTGGAATGACTTGAAGACTGCTGTCCACAAACGATCACCATCAAATGTAACTGAACTTGAGCAGCTCTGCAAAGAAGAGTGGGCAAATATTGCAAAGTCTAGATGCGCAAAGTTAATAGAGACATATTGCAACAGACTAAAAGCTGTAATTAAAGCAAAATGTGGTCCAAAAAAATACTGACACACGGGGGTGATCCTTTTTCCAACTCAGTGATTCTGTTTTTGTTTTGTTTTTTTCTGACATGTTGGTGTTATATCTTTCACTTGGATGTTATAAGTTGCACTAGCAAACACAGCCGGATAAAACAAAAACAGTGTCTGTCTTCATTTCAGGCTGCAAAGCAACAAAATGTGATTATTTTAAAGGGGGTGATTATTTTCTATGCCCACTGTATCCTTCTATCATCCCTCTACTACAGTGGTGTCCAACTTAAAGGTGCCCAAGGATCACATTTGCATCCACAAGTAAAGTGGAGGATTGCATCCAAAGCAACTATTTTATTTTTTTTTACAATTTTCAATTGCCCATGGATTACAAGGATTTGCAGTGTGGGTGGTGAACATGTGTTGTGAGGCAGCAGAATGGGGTGGATGCATTGTGAGGCAGGGCTTGATGTGAGTGGGAAAATGTGCTGTGGACAAGCGGGGTTTAGAGGTATGAGAGCTGGTGGGGCAAAGTGAGTGGCAGGCATATGCTGCAAGTTGAGGGGCAAGTTGGGTGGGAGGGACAAGCTATGTCCCAGGGAGTAAGGTAAGCAGGAGAAATGCATTGTTAAGAAGGTGGAGAGGTGGGCGAGAGGGACGCTCTGTGAGCTGGGATGCTAATTGGGTTGGGGGGGAGCAAGGTAGGAGGCAGGTGCTGTAGCCTTCTTTCCCGAGCTCTCTTGCCCCCTAAGCCTTCCTTCTCCAGCCCCATGGCCTCACTGCAGCGTTTCTCCCCCAGTTCCCTTGCACCCCTATAACCTTCTTGCCCCAGCTCAATGTCCCCACTGCAGCCATTATTCCCCAGCTCCTTGACTCCCCTGTAGCCTTCCTGCCTCAGCTCCCTACCCATCCCCCCCCCCCGTAATCTTCCTTCCCCAGCCTAATGTCCCCACTGGAGCCATTCTTCCCCAGCTGCCTGATCGCCCATAGCCATCCTCCCTCAGCTCCCTGACACTCCCATATACTTCCTTCCCTGCTTTAACTGCAGGTTTGCTCCCCCAGTTACCTGGCCCTCTTTAGCTATCCTTCCCTTGCTCTATGACACCCCTGCAGCCTTCCTCCACCAGCATGGCCTCCTGCAGCCATTCTTATTGCGGGTTCTTGAGCTATGGAAACAGGAGCACTATCAACCCTATCATATCAGCCATCCAAGGGAATGAAAGCCCCACTGCAGCCTTCTGGTACCTGGCCGTGTTTATTGCAGAACTGTGTAATTCCTTAGCTACTGCTGTGCTGTAGTTCAGCTGCTCAGCACTGCCACAGATGGGCTGCTTTGTAAAATGGGGTGGACAGTGCTCTGTTTTCCCCAGTTCAAAGACCCACAGGTAGGGAGGAGGTCTGCAGGAGACGAAACAGGAGATGGCTTCTATTGAATTATCATTCAGTCTGCTACAGCCCGTGGATTGCAAAAGGAGATCCCAAGGATGACCTTTTAAATCTGGTGCCAATTCCAGCTATCACATGAATTTCCCTAATGTACTGGTCAGGCCATCCAAAAAATATCACTCACCAGTCTCTTATGTATCCATGGAAATATAAGCCCCAAGCTCTAATTACTACCACCATTGGAGTGCAATACCCTTCACCACATATACATATATTGAAGTTTCATAGGATAGGAGAACAGATGGTCAGTTAGTCACATAACAGAAACTTTAACGGTGTGAGTGTGGAAATAGGTGGATCCCTATAGCTGGTGGCCCTCTCTCAGTGGCAACTATAGACTTGTTTTTACCATTGCCTATCGATAAATCCATCCCTGGATAATATGGACCTCCCATTTCTCAGCAGACTTCTGACTGGTGGAATAAATAGTCCAATCAGGGTTTCATGCTAAATCTAGTAGTTTATTTTTTAAATTTCTGCAACTGGCTGAAGTCAAAATTACATAACCATTTACACATATGCAGAGCTGGGATGTCTACAAGAGAACCTAGAATGGAGTCCGGAGCCCAGTGGATGTCTAGGCAGGAAACTGTCATAATTGTCTATTGAACCACAAAGAAAGCTAATGCTTGCATATTTCTCTTATTTGCTCCTATTTGGTCTGTTAAATATACCATTGAAAGTGTTTTCATATATGTACTTGATAAGTTAAAACAAATACTGTACCTGTTTATCGTGCTAGAAATCATGTGAGATGATACCATTCTATGCCCTCAGCCTGTTATCAATTAGATTGTTCTCTGAGGACTACAGAACCAAACCGCTCTATGTTATGGGTGTAGAGTTACGGTAGCCATCGTTAACGTGGGGCAAATGGGGCAGCTGCCCTGGGCCCTGTATTTTCTGTGTGGCCCAAAGCAGCTGCCCCCTTTGAGCCCTCTCTACCTGCACATTGCGGCCACAATGATGGCACTTGCATGGGGGGGATACAGGAGGCAGCGCTGCAATCCTGAGCCAGTAGAGAAGGGGTGGGGCCAGGAGCTCCACTGACGCTCTGACCCCACCCCGTGCATTCTTTATACTCAGAAGGGAGGTAGCTCTGTATTCCCCAGACAGCAGAGAGGGGCAGGGCCGGGAGCTCCACTAAGGCTCTGACCCCGCCCCTTGCAGCCTGTATGCTTGGGAGGGAGCGGCTGTAGTAGGAGCAGAGCCCCCGGACTTCTGAAATTGCAGGGTGAGCCCGGCTGGCCAGGTATGTCCTTGCCCCCATAGACTGCCTGATTGCTATCATAAACCCTGAGCTGTTATTCAGCTGTAAATCTGTGCATTGCTGAAAAGGTCTCTGGTCATCTCCTGTAGTATGCGCACTCTCTGGTCATCTCCTTTAGTATGTGCGCAGTCTCTGACCATCTCCTGTAGTATGTTTGCAGTCTCTGACCATCTCCTATAGTATGTTTGCAGTCTCTGACCATCTATTGTAGTATGTGCACAGTCTCTGACCATCTCCTGTAGTATTTTTGCAGTCTCTGACCGTCTCCTGTAGTATGTGCACTGTCTCTGACTGTCTCTTGTAGTATGTGTGCAGTCTCTGACCACCTCCTGCAGTATGTGCACAGTCTCTGACCGTCTCTTGTAGAATGTGCACAGTCTCTGACCGTCTCCTGTAGTATGTGCACAGTCTCTGACCGTCTCCTGTAGTATGTGCACAGTCTCTGACCGTCTCCTGTAGTATGTGCACAGTCTCTAACCGTCTCCTGTAGTATGTTCACAGTCTCTGACCGTCTCCTGTAGTATGTGTGCAGTCTTTGAGCGTCTCCTGTAGTATGTGCGCAGTCTCTAAGCGTCTCATGTAGTATGTGCACAGTCTCTGACCGTCTCCTGTAGTATGTGCACAGTCTCTGACCATCTCCTGTAGTATGTGCACAGTCTCTGACCGTCTCCTGTAGTATGTGCACAGTCTCTAACCATCTCCTGTGTAGTATGTGTGCAGTCTTTGAGCGTCTCCTGTAGTATGTGCACAGTCTCTGACCGTCTCCTGTAGTATGTGCACAGTCTCTGACCGTCTCCTGTAGTATGTGCACAGTCTCTGAGCGTCTCCTGTAGTATGTGCGCAGTCTCTGGATGTCTCCTGTAGTATGTGCGCAGTCTCTGGTCATCTCCTGTAGTATGTGCGCTGTCTCTGAGCGTCTCCTGTAGTATGTGTGCAGTCTCTGAGCGTCTCCTGTAGTATGTGCGCAGTCTCTGAGCGTCTCCTGTAGTATGTGCGCAGTCTCTGGATGTCTCCTGTAGTATGTGCGCAGTCTCTGGTCATCTCCTGTAGTATGTGCGCAGTCTCTGAGCGTCTCCTGTAGTATGTGCGCAGTCTCTGGATGTCTCCTGTAGTATGTGCGCAGTCTCTGGTCATCTCCTGTAGTATGTGCGCAGTCTCTGAGCGTCTCCTGTAGTATGTGCGCAGTCTCTGGATGTCTCCTGTAGTATGTGCGCAGTCTCTGGTCATCTCCTGTAGTATGTGCGCTGTCTCTGAGCGTCTCCTGTAGTATGTGTGCATTCTGACCATCTCCTATAGAATGTGTGCAGTCTCTGAGTGTCTCCTGTAGTATGTGCACAGTCTCTGACCGTCTCCTGTAATATGTCCGCAGTCTCTAACCGCCTCCTGCAGTGTGTCTGCAGTCTCTCACCCTCTTCTGTAGTATGTAATAATAATAATAAAAAAACTTTATTATATATAGTGCCTTTAAAGGTGGCTTCTCAAAGAGCTTTACAAGGAAAACACAAGAAATATACAGGATAACAGGAAATACACAGGATAACATAACATAAGGGATAAAGGGACAAGTAAGTGAAAGCTCGTCTAAAGAAAAAAGTTTTTAGATTTGATTTGAATGAGTTTAGAAAAGAGGACTCTCTGACATTCTTAGGAAGTGAATTCCATAGCTTTGGAGCATAGCAGGGGAAGGCTCTGTCCCCCATTGGGTGTAGGTGAGTAGGGGGGACACACAGTAGACCAGAATTTGAGGAGCGGAGGTTACAAGGGGGGATCAAGTTGAAAAAAGTTCAGAGAGATAATGGGGTGCCAAGCCATGAAGAGCCTTGTAGGTGAGCAAGAGGATCTTAAAGTCTATGGGAAACCTGACAGGTTTACTTTACTTGCTCAAATATTTGGGATTGCTCCACTGCTCAGTGAATGGAAATGATGTGCTGTAACCTGTGTCAATCAATCAGTGAACATTAATGATTGAATGTAATCTCTAGCATCCAGTCAGTTAGCAGTAATGATATGCAGTAACCTCTAGCAACCAATCAGTGAACCGTACTGATGTGCTATAACTTCTAGCAACTAATCGGTGAATGGTAATGATGTGCTGTAACTTCTAGCAACCAATCAGCGAGTGGTAATGATGTGCTGTAACCTCTAGCAACCAATCAGTGAGCAGTAATGTTGTGTTGTAACCTCTAGAAACCAGTGTGCGGTAATGATGGGCTGTAATCTATAGCAACCAATCAGTGAGCAGTAATAATGTGCAGTAACCTCTAGCAACCAATCAGCAAGCAGAAATTATGTGTTATAATCCTGAACAACCAGTCAGTTAGTGGTAATGATAGGCTGTAACCTCAGGCAATCGCTGCATAATCTGCTGCAGCAAACTGATTTTTGAATGTCTCAGAATGGGGGGGGGAAACAAGAAAATGTTTGCCCAGGGTGGAGCTACACCTATAGGAGCCATTTGGTGGATTGAGTTCTCTGTTCTTCTGCCTCAAATCCAAGAACAGCCTCAGCTCCACTGACACAATATGCTAAGCAAATAGATACTGCACTGCTACTGGGCGGACAAATATAGATACCCTGCGCACAACTAAGGTTCGGTATCAAAAAGCAAATATCAGACTGGTTAGTGCTAAATGAACCCAATATATTGTCACGGATTGTAGTAAATAGCAGTATGCATATAAATGAGTAAGTAAAGCAGGGGTGTCAAACTCAATTTAATTGCGGACCTCATCAGCATTACGGTTGCACTCAAAGGGCCAGTTGTAACTAAGATTATATAAAGAACGTCCACGGGATTGTTGCACAAAAATGTATTTTATTGTAACAAAAAAGACATACAAGAAATTCAGTAGTATTCCATTGTTACAGTTTCGGGCTAATCAGATAAAGCCCTTTGTCAAACAGGAACACATCTAAATGTAATATACAAACGATCTCATACTGTATATATATAATCAGTAAACACTTGGAATCCATTAGGTTAAATAATGAGGTTTTCAAGCACACAGCAGTATTCAATCTTCATTAAATTATTGACTGAGGGATGGCTGTGAGGGTTAAACGATTCCCTTCATCCAGATTTCCACATTTTTTTAAATATAGAAAATAACAAATGATACATAGTTAGACCTCTAACAGTCCATAAATGTCCATACTCATGGATCTTTGGATCAATCTAAGCTGTATATCACAACAAGGACCTAAGCGACATAAGCCCATATATGTAACAATTTACATTCACATATTGGAATTATTCCTAGACAAAGGGGTACAGATCCATTTCTGAGTTTAAGCCCTTAAGATATAATTTATCTAAAAAGTGCATCCACTGTACTTCCTTCTTTCTTAAAACGAATTCATGATCGCCCCCTCTCCTGTTGCGATTAACCCCATCAATGGCCATAAACCTGAGCTTCGAAATTGTATGTTCCTTTTCAATAAAGTGCCTAGACAGTGGTAGTTGGGTTAATTTATCTTTTATAGAATATTTGTGGTGTGCAATTTGGTCCTTAATTTTTTGGGTAGTCTCACCAACATAAAGGAGCCCACATGGGCATTTGATTATATATACAACAGAAGATGATTGACACGTGTAGTGTCCCTATGTCTGTCCTATGAACTCGATGAGGGTGAGAAAAGAACTTCCCTTTTGACATAGAATTACACTGGATACAGCGTAACAGGGGTATGAGCCATTATTACGTGGTCCTAAAAATGTTTTATGTTTATATCTTCTGTCTTCACCTTTATATACTGTTTAGAAAGTGCACATCCTTGCTGAGGGGACAGCAAATTCACACAGTTATACAAGCTGTACACTCACTACTTTACATTGTAGCAAAGTGTCATTTCTTCAGTGTTGTCACATGAAAAGATAGAATAAAATATTTACAAAAATGTGAGGGGTGTACTCACTTTTGTGAGATACTGTATGTGTCTCAAAAAAATTAAAATGTCATTTGGGTACAGTGTTGCATGAATGAGTATTTGTCATTCAAAGTGCGACAACAATGAAAGCTGATAACTGGCTGGGGCAGGAAGGAGGGGAAAGTCCCAGTATTGAAGTGGTTTAGGTCCATTTCACATCATAGAAACACAGTCTGGATGCGTTCCACATGCGTTTCTGACTGCTAATTTTTGATGCGTTCCAGTGCATTTTACATGCAGTCCGGTGCATTTTTCCCCTTTTTTCTTAACCTTAAAATGGTTGTCAACCTGTGACAACCACTTTAACCTACAGGTAAGCCTAGAATAAGGCTTACCTGTAGGTGCCCTGCATATCTCCAAAACCTGCATGGTTTAGGAGATATACAGTGTTTTGCATGTGCCGTCATGTCGGCACATGTGCAGTGAAGAAACGGCCTCCGTGCCGTTACTCCACTGACCCTGTGCCGTGACTGGCGGCTCCCGCATGCATGCGCGGGAGTGACGTCACGCGACTCCGGCCAGTCACAGCGCTGGAGTCGCGGCCCCGGAAAGAAGAGGGGCAGAAGATGGACGCGGCCTGGAGCGGGGACTTCGCTGGAAGTCGCAGGCAATGCACAGCAGCCCATTATGCTTCTACTTTACAGGGTTATATTGATGAAGTAAACCCAATCTGGGTTGACTTCCTCTTTAACCACTTGCTTACTGGGCACTTAAACCCCCTTCCTGCCCAGGCCAATTTTCAGCTTTCAAGGATCTCACTATTTAAATGACAATTACGCAGACATGCAACACTGTAGCCAAATGACATTTTTATCATTTTTTCCCCCACAAATAGAGCTTTCTTTTGGTGGTATTTAATCACTGCTGGGTTTTTTCATTTTTTTGCTAAAAAAAACCTGAAAATTTTGAAAAAAACAAAACAGTTTTATAATTTGTTATAAAATTTTGCAAACAGATAATTTTTCTCCTTCATTGATGTGCGCTGATGAGGCTACACTGATGGGCACTGATAGGCGGCACTGATGAGGCAGCACTGTTGGGCACTGATGAGGCATTGATAGGTGGCACTGAAGGGCATTGATAGGTGGCACTGAAGAGCACTGATAGGTGGCACTGATAGGCAGCACTGATAGGTGGCACTGATGATGAAGCACTGATGGGTATTGATAGGTGGCACTGATATGCACTGGCAGATGACACTGGTGGGCACTTGCAATTGGCACTGGTGGGCGCAGATGATGTGGCTATGTCTCTCCCTGTTCAGGACCAATGTCCTTTTGACAGAAGCCGATCTTGTTTACATCACATGATCAGCTGTCATTGGCTGATCAGGTGGTAAGGGGCTGGGATTGGCCCTATACTCAGATCTGTGATCAGTCAAGTTTCATTGATTCGGCTGATCACAGAGCGTGTGCAGGCAGCTCATGCATGGGAGGCCCGTGCTGTAGCTGTCTTTTGGCTATAGCGTGGGCAGGAAATGGTTAAAAAAGGACATGTGCGTTCCGGTAAGTTTTTGATGCGTTTTACAGCGTTCCAGTACAGGAAAAATGCAGGATGGTCTACTTTTTTTTCTGGAACTGTAATGTACTGTAACTGCAAGCACTGGTGTGAACTATGCCACTGAAAACCATATAACCTACTATCCATGTTTTTGATGCAGAAAAAAAAAACGCACTGGGCTGCATGTTGTGTGAATTTGCCCTAAAAATAAATGGCACCATAAACATGACACACATTTATCACAAACTCACTAAAAAAAAGTGCACTCCGGGGTGAATTACTCCAGAGGTGTTACCTCTGAATGTCTACTGCCCCCATCATGAGTCCCCCTGATAGTGTTAATAATCCAGCCTTCTTCAAATGATTGTGTTTTCAGCCCCAGGTCAAAAGCTTCCAACCCCCCCTCTCCTATGGAAAAGTCATCCCCATTATCACAATGTTTCCTAAGCCATAGCTTGCTGTCCACTACCCATCCAATAGCCACCCCGCCCCCTCCTCTTCCTGCACATGCACTACAATCAATCGCTCCCTTCTCTATAGGCAGCACAACACAACAACAACGCTGCTCTTTTCCCTGCTTCTCGCGAGATCCGAGGTGACGTCTCGGTCTCCATGGCGATGGAACAGCTTTGCGGAGGCTGTTGGAGGCTTAGCTAGGAGATCGGCGGCTGTTCCCGGCAGGAGGAGGTTGTATGTGTGGGGGGTCAGACCCCGGAGCCCCCGTCCGTACACACATAGCAGCGGCGAGGTAAGAGCACCATCAGGGGGCGGGCTGGAGTGACAGCTTGGGTTGTTGCCATAGCAACTGTCATTGATGTCTGCTCTGCCAGAGGAGAATGGGACTGTGGGGTGAGTGTGCCATCCATGTGTTCTATGTGTGTGAGGGTGACCGATCAGGGGTTATAATACACTCCTCTATCTATCTATTTATATATAATATGTGTGTGTGTGTATATATATATATGTACACACACACACTCACTGGCCACTTTATTAGGTACACCTTGCTAGGGGGTTGGACCCCCATTTGCCTTCAGAACTGCATTAATTCTTCATGGCATTGATTCAACAATGTGTTGGAAACATTCCTGAGATTTTGGTCCATAGTGACATGATAGCATCACGTAGTTGCTGCAGAATTGTCAGCTGCACTTCCATGATGCAAATCTCCCATTCCACCACACCCCAAAGCTGCTCTATTGGATGAGATGTGGTGACTGTGGAGGCCATTGGAGTACAGTGACCTCATTGTCATGTTCATGAAACCAGTGGTGAGATGATTTGAGCTTTGTGACATCAACCAGGTATTTTCCTCCACACTGCCGCTCACTGGATATTTTCTCTTTTTTCAGACCATTCTCTGTAAACCCTAGAGATGGTTTTGTGTGAAAATCCCAGTAGATCAGCAACCATGCCACATTCAAAGTCACTTAAATCCCCCTTCTTTTCCCATTCTGATGCTCGGTTTGAACTTCAGCAAGTCGTCTTCAGCATGTCTAGATGCCTTGAGTTGCTTCCATGTGATTGGCTGATTCAAAATTTGTGTTACCAAGCAATTGAAAAGGTATACCTAATAAAGTGGCCGGGAAGAGTGTGTGCGTATACATATATGTCATTTACAGATACATGTTCCTACTATGCACAGCCCACACATGGTTAGACAGAAGTCTTTGTAAATGGAAAATATCATTTTTTTAAAAAATTTAGATAGACTCTGGGCAATTTTTTCCTATGCAGAGGGGGGCCTGCACTGCGTGGCACAACTGCTGATTTTTTCTAAGAGGGAGCAGAAAGTTTATACTTGCCTGATCCACCAATCCTCCAGAAAACTGCACTCCCCCACAGCGGTGGATTGTTCCTGTCTATGGAGCGTGCTTTGGGTGTGCTACCATCAGGAACAGTCCATTTTCAAGACTGCTGGAGCACGGGGGTGCCGGACCAGTCTTGTGGGGGAGGATGGATGGATCAGGTAAGTATTTCTCCGCTATCTTCTCCCCTAGAATAAAATAAGAAGTTAACCTGTGCAGTGTGGGCACAACCCCTCTGCACGGGAAAATAATTTTTTCCCAGAGTTCAGATTTAACAATGTGTGTATCCTGTTTGCTCTTTCTACACTGTCTTAAAGCAGAGTTCCACCCAAAAGTGAAAGTTCCACTTTAAGGACTCCTCACCACCTTACGTGCCACATTTGGCTTGTCATTTGTGGGGGGGGGGGGGGGGAGTGGGTACCTAGTTTTGACAGCTAGGTGACTCAAGTGAAAGTTCTCCCCTCCCCCTCCCTCCTTGCAATCTTCTGGGACACATCACAGGCCCGGCTATTGAAGAGGCGCAACGCGACTCGCACATGCATAGTGCGCACCTGGCTGTAAAGCCGCAAGCGGTCACAGCCAGATGCCCACACTAGTGATGCTGGCACCGGGGAAAGGTGAGGGAGAGAACTGAGGATTGGGGCGGCCACATCGCTGGGCCGGGGGACAGGTGAGTGTGTGTTCATTAAAAGTCAGCAGCTACACTTTTTGTAACTGCTGACTTTTAATTAACACAAAAAACGACTGGAACTCCGCTTTGATTTACAGGGTGGCCATTCTGTGCAGATTCATGTGTATATATGCACTTCCTGGTAGGGTGCACAAGCCCATGCCACTGGTACGCTGCTGTGATTATTCAGAGCAGAAGCCGATCATTGGGTTCTGGCTAATTGATGTCTGCCGCCACCCACTGATTGTCAAAGAGAGACACAGGACAGAGCTCTGCATATGTAAGCAATGCAGAGCTCTGTTCTGACGGGGGATGTGATGGATTTTGTTTCCCTGCAAATCCATCATATCCTTTACTGAAAGCACCACACATAGTACACACTGGTTAGACACACATTTAAAGGTGCTTTTTTTATCTTAATGCATTCTATGCATTAAAAGAGAAGTAAAGCCAAAGTTCGTTTTGTACTCCTGCGACCCGTTTTCAGCAGAGATCACGCTCTCTGCTGACATCAGAGTCACTCCAGGCTCTGTGTCATCACAACCATGGAGTGGGGATTCGCCTACATCCCTGGACCGACACCCGGCTCAGCCTCTCAGCGAGCTGGTGAGAACCTGAGCTCCATAGCTCAGCACTCCAGTGAGCGAGGAGGGGGCAGTGACAGTCACTAGCTCTTTGCTCGGGGAGCTGTGAGAACCGAGCGATCGGTCGCTCAGTTCTCAGTGTAGAGGCGCCGGGGGACAGATGCAGCATCCATCTAGGTAAGTATGGATAAAAAACGAAAAAAAAAAAGCCATACTTTTCTTTTAAGATAAAAACCTTCTGTGTGAAGCAGCCCCCCTACTGGCCTGTACACACGGTCCGAAAATCGGGCGAAAAATACCGCTGAGGATCATACGATAATCGGATCGTTAGTACACAGCTTATGAGAGCCGATCATGACAGTTCATCCGATAATATCCGATTGGACATGCATGAAAATTTTGATCGTATGATAACACATCGTGCGATTTTTGTTTAATCAGTACAGCTGTCGTCCGAAAATACAATACAATTACACTACAACACATTATATCACTTCTGATTTTTTATTTTGTTGTCCGAGAATTTTCGTGACTTTAGTAAACTCTTCCTATTCGATCTGAGGTCAGCATGCAAAAAAAAAAAAACAGACGATCTGTCGTCTAATTTTCGGACCGTGTGCACGGGGCTTTATACTTACCTGAGCCCAATCTTGATCCAACGATGTTGCACGAGAGACTTGGCTGTCCGGGACTCCCCCTCCTGATTGGCTGAGACACACAGTGGGCACCAATGGCTCCTGCTGCTGTCGAAGTCAGTGAGCCAATGAGGAGAGAGAAGGGGTGATGCCGAGCCACGGCTCCATGTCTGAATGGACACACAAAGCAGCGGCAGGTGCTCCCATAGCAAGTTGCTTGCTGTGGGGGCACTCGGCAGGAGGGGCCAGGAGTGCTAGGGAGGGATCCGAGAAGAGGTGGATCTGGGCTGCTCTGTGCAAAACCACTACACAGAGCAGGTAGGTAAGACGCATTTGTTATTTTTAAACAAAAAATAAAACTATCACTTTAACCCTTTGATCGCCCTAGATGTTTAACCCAGCCAGTGTCATTAGTACAGTTACAGTGCATATTTTTAGCACTGATCACTGTATTAGTGTCACTGGTTCCCAGAATGTGTCAAAAGTGTCAGATTGTCCACCGCAATAACTCAGTACTGCTACAAGTCACTAATCGCCGCCATTACTAGTATAAAAAAAATAAAAATAAATAAAAATTCCAGTATAAATACCATAGTTTTGTAGACGTTATAACTTTTGTTGTTTATATTACCACCGGGAGATGGTGCCCTAAACAATAACGTGAAGTTAATAACCAATGATAAGTCGCAGCCCCTTTATAAATATAGAACACTGCGGATGCGATTTTAAGTGAAAGGTGTTGGTGCTGACTTGGTTAATAAAGATGAGTGCTAAACAAAATACCGTGCCTGCAATGTACTCAACCTTGCACTAATCATAGAACATATAAACAATATATATAATCATAAACATAAAAAAACATATATTGCATCTGATATTATCAATAGCTTAAATCATATATAATTAGCACTCATCTTTATTAACCAAGTCAACGCCAACACCTTTCACTTAAAATTGCAACTTTTGTTGTTTGTTTATAGTGCAAAAAATAAAAAAGTATCAAATACCATCAAAAGAAAGCTCTATTTGTGGGGAAAAAATTACATACAATAGTCAGTTAAAGGAACGCAGGGCCCATGTCGCAAAAAATGGCCTGGTCATGAAGGGGGGTAAATCTTCCAGTGGTCAAGTGGTTAACAAAGATTGGCGCAATTTCTATTAGCACATTTAGTGTTTTATGCTTCAAATATATATGTGTGGCATGACAATTTTTTTTAATTTCCTTGTATTCTTTTCTTGTATTGAATTGTATTGTAACTGTACTGTCTCCCACTGCGCAAACTGTTTAGTGCTATATAAATCCTGTATAATAATAATTTGTTCCATGGTAATGCTGTGCTATCCGTCAATTCACATCCATCTCTTCTTTTCCTCCTCGCTGTGGGTCCCTCCTCACTACAATAGTTACACCTCCCTGGTAATGCATGTGGTCCTAAAGGCTGAAGGCTTTTTACCTTCATGCATTCTCTGCATTAAAGTGTAACTAAGGCTCAATTCACACTTGTGCGACTCCAAAGTTGCACAATTGCCAGTGTGACTTTGTGCGTGACTTTAAGTCGCACCAATCTGAACGGGTGACATTGAAAGAATGGGCTACGACTTGTCATTTTCCAAAGTCGCTTGCCAAATCGCACACATGGTTTGCATGCTCTCCCTGTGCCTGCGTGGGTTTCCTCTGGGTACTCCGGTTTCCTCCCACACTCCAAAGACATGCTGTTAGGTTAATTGTCTCCTGTCTAAATTGGCCCTAGTATGTGTATGCATGAATGTGAGTTAGGAACCTTAGATTGTAAGCTCCTTGAGGTCAGGACTGATGTGAATGTACAATGTATATGTAAAGTGCTGCGTAAATTGACGGCGCTATATAAGTACCTGAAATAAATAAATAAAATGAATGACCACGTAAGAGAAGTTTGTTTGAAATCTTTGCAAATGTATTTTTTTTAAAAATCACGTACATAAATATTCACAGCTCTTGTGCAATACTTTGTTGAAGCACCTTTGGCACCAATTACAGCCTCAAGTCTTTTTGAGTATCATGCTACAAGCTTGGCACACCTGTTTTTGGGCAGTTTCTCCCATTCTTCTTTGCAGGACTTCTCAAGCTCCATCAGGTTGGACGGGGAGCGTCGGTGCACAGCCATTTTCAGATCTCTCCAGAGATGTTCAATTCGGTTCAAGTCTGGGCTCTGGCTGGGCCACTTAAGGACAGTCACAGAGTTGTCCCTGTCACGATCCTGGTGGTGGAGTCTGTCTTGTGCAGGCAACAACCGCTCTTGCGCATTCACGGTCCCCTGGTAGAGCAGACAGGGAGCCCGGGAGTGCGGGATGGCACAAGGGCTGCATGGTCGCTGGTGGTAGTGTGATGCTCCAGGTGGTCGTGCGGATCAGAGGGTGGTCGTGCTGGCTGGGTCGGCAACGGGCAGGCTGAGCAGTACAGATGGGTCAGGCAAAGGG
>BLSH010281355.1:849717-859888 GCA_018402905.1 Glandirana rugosa | reverse complement strand
TAGCTGGGCGAACAAGAAGTCCTTGTAGGATTTCATTCAGAATACAATTACAAATGTACACTAAATTCCCTAAAACCATTTACAGCATTGGGGGTTGAATAATTTTGAACACAACTGTATGATGACGAAGATATCCAAGTAATCCCAAAAGACATCATTGACCAGATGCTGAAAAGTGGCAGGGGCATTGCAGAGCCCGAAGGGCATAACAAGGTACTCGTAATGACCAAAACAAGTTCTGAAGGCGGTCTTCCACTCATCACCCTCTCTGATGCGGATTAGGTTGTATGCCGCTCTGAGATCGAGCTTCGTGAACACTGTGGCTGACCCAAGCCTTTGAAAGAGTTCCGGTACAAGCGGGTCGATTCTTGACCGTAATCCGATTCAGCTCACGGTAGTCTATGCATGGACGAAGAGAGTGGTCCTTTTTTTCGACAAAAAAGATGCCAGCACCGGCAGGAGAGGTAGGGGTCTGATGAACCCTTTGGCCAAGTTTTCGTCCAGATATGTTTTGAGAGCTGCTAACTCCGGTTCAGATAGTGGGTAAATGCGCCCAAAGGGGACCTCCGTGCCCGGCAGCAACTCTATGGGGCAGTCGTAAGGTCTGTGCGGAGGGAGTTGGTCTGCCCCCTTCCTGCTGAAGACATCCAGGTATTCATGATACACAGAAGGCACTGCTTCACGGGTTTCTAGGTCTGGGTCAGAATCCAAACTAAGGAGGGATGGGCCAACGTTCCGGGAGGGAAGCAGGCAGTGTTGGCCACAGTAGGGAGAAGGGAACTGAATAAGTCCAGAGGCCCAGTCTATGCTGGGACTGTGTGCCCGGAGCCAGGGCAGCCCCAGGATGATGGGGAACAAAGGTGAAGCTATGACGTCAAGGATCAAGAGCTCCTGGTGCCCCTCGGTGGTGGATACGGGAATTGGTTGTGTTTCCATGGTCACTTGGCCTGATTTGATGGCCGTCCCGTCGGCCAAGCGAATGGCCATTTTGTGAGCTTTGGGACGCAGGGGCAGCTGGTGTAATGTAGCGAAGGCTTGGTCCACAAAGCAACTACATGCCCCTGAATCAATAATCACTGGGGTTTGGACGCTCCCTCCGGGCAACTGTAAAGAGACAAGGAGAGTCAGGTGAGACAAATGGTGATTGGCAGATGTGGTCTCCTGGTTAGCCTGGAGGCGCCACTTACCGGCTTTGGCAGGGCAGGTCCTCACCATGTGTCCGGGTTCACCGCAGTACAAGCACAGGCTGAGTGCCCGGTGTCTGTCTCTCCTCAGGAGTGAGGGACGGGCGCAGGAGGCCGATCTGCATGGGTTCAGGCCCCTCCGTGGGCGCGGTTGGTGCTGGTAAGGAAGCCACATGGCTGGATACCCGAGGCATCATCCAGGTTAGACGGGGTCCTGCGGAGGTGCCAGCGAACCGTTCAGCCCGGCGTTCCCTGAGCCTCCGATCTATCTGGATGGCCAGGTTGATTAAAGTTTCCAAGGTGCCAGGCACCCCGACACGGGCAAGCTCATCTTTCAATGGTTCCGAAAGTCCTAAGCGGAACTGGTTGCAGAGTGCCGCATCATTCCAGGCGGTGTCAGCACTCCAACACCGGAACTCTGCTACATAGTCCTCAGCGGTGCGCCGACCCTGCTGTAGGGTATGCAGGGTGACCTCGGCGGTAGCTGCAAGGTGCGGGTCTTGATACAGTTTGGCCATGGCATCAAAGAACCCCTGCAGGGTGGTCACTTCGGGTGCCCACTGCTCTCAGAGTCGATGGGCCCATGTCTGCGGTTCTCCTTGCAACAGAGAGATCACCAGGCCCACCTTGGTGGCTTCCAAAGAAAATGTGCGTGGCTGTAGGCCAAAGTACAGCTCGCAGGAGCTGCGGAAGGCCCGGAACTTGCTCCGATCCCCCGCAAATTTATCAGGTAAGGGGACCTTAGGCTCCAATGGCAGAGCCACAATGGTGCGACCTGCTACAGCCCAGCTTCTGGATGCAGATGGCGCGGAGAGCTCACGCACTTGTTCCTGCAGCTGGGTGTAGCCTTCTTGCAGATTTTTTACGGCTTGTGTGAGCCCGGCCAAGTGGGCGCACAGCTCATCCATGGCAGAGGGTGTTCCCTGTGCAGACTGGGACATGGCTGTCTGTTACTGTCACGGTCCTGGCGGTGCAGTCTGTCTTTTGCAGGGAACAACCTCTCTTACACACCCGATTCGGGGACCCCTGGTAGTAGAGACAGGAGGTCCCGGAGTGCGGGATGGCACGAGGACTGGATGGTCACTGGTGGAAGCTCCAGATGGTCGTGCAGGCAGATGGATGGTCGTACTGACTGGGTCGGCAACTGGCAGGCAGACAAGGTACAAGAGGGTCAGTCAGAGAATGGTCAAAGTCCAAGCAGAGTTCATAAACGGGCTGTCGGCACAGTACAAGGGGTCAGGCAAGCGGATGGTCGTGGAAAGCCGGGGTCGGTGCAGGCAGACAGATAGCAGGTCGGGACAAGCCGGGTTGAATCACAGAGACAGGAGACAATACAGGAACAGGTATCAGGAAGCAGAGCTGGGGCTCACAGGTACTCAGACGCTGTAGAACGGACAGCACTTGCTACAGGAAGTACATTATTTAAATAGGGCTGCCAGGAGCCACCTCCTCCATGGGTTAGAGGAAACAACAATCAAGTGCAAACAAGTTCTCAGGAAAGTCTTCTCCTAATTTCTTGCCATTGAAAAAACATCCCCACAGTATGATGCTGCCATCACCATGCTTTGCTGTAGAGATGGTATTGGCCAGGTTATGAGCGTTGTCTGATTTCCTCCAGACATGAGGCTTGCCATTCAGGCCAAAATGTTCAGTCTTTGTTTCATCAGACCGGAGAATTTTGTTTCTTATGGTCTGAGATCCCTTCAGGTGTCTTTTCGCAATCTCCAGGCGGGCTGTCATGTGCCTTTTACTGAGGAGTGACTTCCGTCTGGCCACTCTACCATATAGGCCTCATTGGTGGAGTGCTGCAGAGATGGTGGTTCTTCTGGAAAGTTCTCCTCTCTCCACAGAAAAATGCTAAAGCTCTTTCAGTGAAAGAGTGACCATCGAGTTCTTTATCACCTCCCTGATTAATGCCCTTCTCCCCAGATCGCTCAGTTTGGCCGGGCAGCCCACTTTTGGAAGAGTCCTGATGGTTCCAAACTTCTTCCATTTACGGATGATGAAGGCCTCATTGGGACCTTCAATGCTGCAGAAATGTTTATGTACCCTTCCCCAGATCTGCGCTTAAATACAGTCCTGTCTCGGAGGTCTACAGACAAATCCTTGGACTTCATGGCTTGGTTTGTGCTCTGACATGCACTGTTAACTGTGGGACCTTATATAGACAGGTGTGTGCCTTTCCAAATCATGTCCAATCAACTGAATTTACCACAGGTGGACTCCAAGTTGTAGAAACATCTCAAGGCTGATCAGTGAAAACAGGACGCACCTAAACTCGATTTTGAGTGTCACGCAAAGGCTGTGAATTCTATGTATAAATAAACCCTCACGCCTAGGAACCAGCATATACACAAGAGCTGCTGCTGTATATGAATATCCTTCAAAGGAACAGCTAGAGCGAATGTTAAATTGTACAGCGCATGCTCCCTCTATTTTCCATGTGCAAAATAATAATACAATGAATGAATGATAAAGTGCTTGTGCTTAATATTGCAATTGATGAATTAGTGACACGTGCAAAAAAAAAAAATGATATATACACAGTGGGACCTTGAATTACAAGCATAATCCGTTCCAGGAGAATGCTTGTAATCCAAAGCACTTGCATATGAAAGCCAGATTTTCGGAGGCGCTGGTGAGACTCTAAGATGTCGGAATCACTCGGCAATGCTCGGAAAGTGTTTACACTTTTCGGTATTTCCGAGGAATTCTGTGAATTTTGAGAATTTCCGGTCGCCTCCAAGGCTCACCAGTGCCCCCGCATACCTGGCCACATGTGGTATTGTATGCAAAAAGGCTGAATTCTACTCATTATGCGAGACACTGCCGCGTTACTCGCAATCCAAGGTTTTACTATATATATGTATATATATATATATATATGTGTGTGTGTATATATATGTATGTGTATATATATATATATATATATAATGAACATCTCACGGAGCACTGTTCAATCCATCAATCAAAATTGAAAGAGGGAAAGAGTATGGCACAACTGCAAACCTACCAAGACATGGCCGTCCACCTAAACTGACAGGCCTGGCAAGGAGAGCATTAATCAGAGAAGTAGCCAAGAGGCCCATGGTAACTCTGGAGGAGCTGCAGAGATCCACAGATCAGGTGGGAGAATCTGTCCACAGGACAACTATTAGTCTTGCACTCCACAAATCTGGTCTTTATGGAAAAGTGGTAACACAAAGAAGAAAGCCATTGTTGAAAGAAAGTCCCGTTTTCAGTTTGCGAGAAGCCATGTGGGGGATATAGCAAACATGCGGAAGAAGGTACTCTGATCAGATGAGACCAAAATGGAACTTTTTGGCCTAAAAGCAAAACGCTATGTGTGGCAGAAAACTAACACTGCACATCACCCTGAACACACCATCCCCACCGTGAAACATGGTGGTGGCAACATCATGTTGTGGGGATGCTTTTCTACAGCAGGGACAGGGAAGCTGGTCTGAGTTGATGGGAAGATGGATGGAGCCAAATACAGGGAAATCTTAGAAGAAAACCTGTTAGAGTGATCAAAAGATATGAGACTGGGGCGAAGGTTCACCTTCCAGCAGGACAATGACCCTAAACCTACAGCCAGAGCTACAATGCAATGGTTTAGATCAAAGCATATTCATGTGTTAGAATGGTCCAGTCAAAGTCCAGATCTAAATCCAACTGAGAATCTGTGGCAAGGCTTGAAAATTGTTGTTCACAGACGCTCTCCATTCAATCTGACAGAGCTTGAGCTATTTTGCAAAGAAGAATGGGCAAAAATGTCTCTTTCTAGATGTGCAAAGCTGGTAGAGACATCCCCAAAAAGACTTGCAGCTGTAATTGAAGTGAAAGTATTGACTCGGGGGGACTGAATACAAATGCACAGCAAACTTTTCAGATAATTGTGCTTAGACTGTGCACACCTATGCTCCCCAAGTAACCAAGTACCACACCATGGGCGTGTGGATGGGCCATGGGCATGTGCATGGGCCAGGTATGCCTGGACACACCTGTTGTCCGCCATCTGGAAATTTCCCATGGCCAGGAAATTTGAAGCCCAACAGCCCGTAGATACATTGTGGATGAAAGGTGCTGATGCCTGAGCCTCCATCCTTGGGTAAGTGAGCTTACCATCCACTGTCTGTGACTGAAGTCTACCTTCTCCCTCCTGCCTCTGAACAAGTGTGTACACTAAGATAAGGGGTGCTCTGCTGACTCTGATGTAAGGGGGGCTTTGGGAACCCAGATTTAAGGGGGAAAGCTGGGAACTTTGATGAAAGTGGGGGCTTTGTTAAGTAGAATCCCACTTACAATTGTGTTCCCTCTTAACTCTACTACTGACCTGTGCATTATGCTCTCCTGACCCCTGTGCTTAGTGTGTTACACATTTCTGACCCCTAGCCTGTGCTATGTGCTTTATGCACTCTTGACCCCTGCACTCTGGATGCTGAGCTGTATATGACAAACTCCTGCACTCGGGTTATATTGTACAACAGTTTCTGGTTGCTCAGTATTCACTGAATTTAAATTTTGCCACACCCAAAATTCACTGTGGCACTAGGGTTGCCACCTAATCCCTTTAAACCCGAACACATATGAATTACGCAGGTTCTGAAGCTAATTTAATGCAGATAAGGCACCAAGTGAGTTTAATTACCACCTTAATCAGCCACAGAATCTGTGTAATTAGTATGTGTTCAGGTTTAGAGGGATGAGGTGGCATCAGCATGCCACCTACTTATGGCATGAGCATGCCACCTACTTATTTTCCTCTTGATACCCAAGGCTGAACCTCCCTCAGGAACAAAAAAAAATCTATGGCCTTGTCCTACCTTTATTACAAAACATAATTTTACTCTTACATTTTTTATTTCATACCATAATATATTATCCCGTACAGTACAATTGGTTCTCTTTATCTGGCCATTTCAGCTACCAGTCGGATACGAGAACAAATTGTACTATTATATTGTATGCAGGCTGATTAAGGCAATTGTTACACTGCATGTACCTAATAATATATAATTTATGTGAGTCTGGATTGCTGGATTGATTGTTTTTTTAACAAGGGATATTATATATTTTAAGGAAGCGTGCTGAAAGGCATCCTGGTATGCCTCAGATATCTCAGCTTTAAAATACAGTGGAACCTTGGATTACGAGCATAATTCGTTCCAGGAGAATGCTTGTAATCCAAATCACTTGTATATCAAAGCATGTTTCCCCATAGGAAACAAGGGAAACTCAGATAATTCATTCCACAGTGACTACTTGTCTATGCAGTATTGTATGTGGCCATAGGTACAGGGGCGCTGGTGTATGCAGTACTGTATGTGGCCAGAGGTGTGGTGGCGCTGCTGAGGCTCGGAAGTGCTCGGAAACATTCGGGAACTGTTAATACTTTCGGTATTTCCAAGTATTTCCTACGACTGCCGAGAGTCTCCGAGCCTCACCAGTGCCCCCGTACCTCTGACAACATGCGGTATTGCATGCACAGAGGCTTAATCCTGCTAGTTTTGTGAGACAGTGCTCGCAAACCGAGTCAGAATTTAAAAAAAAAAAAAAACTGCTCGTATTGTGAAATGCTCGTTAACCACGTTACTCGCAATCCAAGCTTTTACTGTAAAGGAAACTAGAACTGTGGACCAGATTTTACAGTCGGTTTATTTATCATGATCAGGCTAATATATACTCACCGGCCACTTTATTTGATACACCTGTTCAGTTGGTTGGTAACACAAATTGTTAATCAGCCAATCACATGGCAGCAACTCAATGCATTTAGGCATTTAGACATGGTAAAGACGACTTGCTGAAGTTCAAACTGAGCATCAGAATGGGGAAGAAAGGGGATTTAAGTGACTGAACGTGGCATGGTTGTTGGTGCCAGACAGGCTGGTCTGAGTATTTCAAAAACTGCTGATCTACTGGGATTTTTGCACACAACTACCTCTAGGGTTTACAGAGAATGGTCCAAAAAAAGAGAAAATCTCCAGTGAGCGGCAGTTGTGTGGACGAAAATGCCTGATGTCGATGTCAGAGGAGAATGGGAAGACTGGTTCGAGATAATACAAAGGCAACAGTAACTCAAATAACCACTCGTTACAACCAAGGTATGCAGAATACCATCGCTGAACACACAACAGGACAAATCTTGAAGCAGATGGGCTACAGCAGCAGAAGACCACACCGGTTCCAAGAACAGGAAACTGAGGCTACAATTCGCACAAGCTCACCAAAATTGGACAATAGAAGATTGGAAAAACGTTGCCTAGTGTGATGAGTCTTGATTTCAGCTGCGACATTCAGATGGTAGGGTCAGAATTTGGTGTAAACAACATGAAAGCATGGATCCATCCTGCATTGTATCAATGGTTCAGGCTGGTGGAGTAATGGGGTGGGGGATATTTTCTTGGCCCACTTTGGGCCACTTAGTACAAATTTAACATTGTTTAAACACCGCAGCCTATCTAAGTATTGTTGTTGACCATGTCCATCCCTTTATGACTACAGTGCACCATCTTCTGATGGCTCCTTAACCGCTTCCCCACCGCGCGCCGTCTTTTCACGGCGGCAGTGGGGGAGCCCTGCGCAAATCGCCGTAAATAAGCGGCGATTCGCATTTGGCCACCAGGGGGCGCGCGCACCCGCCGCACTCCTGGGGCGTGTGCCCGCGGCTCGGGCGGACCCGATGTCCGCCGGCGAGCCGCGATGAGCGGCTACAGGGAAAAGAACGGGGAACCGCCGATGTAAACACGGCGGTTCCCCGCCCTGTCAGTGGGGCATGAGAGATCTACTGATCCCTGTCACTGGGATCAGTTAGATCTCTCATGCCCATGTTAGCCCAACCCCCCCACAGTAAGAACACACCCAGGGAACACTATTAACCCCTAGCTCTCCCCCTGCAGGTTAACCCCTTCACTGCCAATGACATTTATACAGTAATCAGTGGACATTTAAATTTCTGATCGCTGAATAAATGTCATTGGTCCCAAAAAAGTGTCAAAATGTTCCGACATGTCCCCCCCAATATCGCAGTACCGCTAAAAATCGCAGATCGCCGCCATTACTAGTAAAAAAAAAAAAAAAAACCCCAGAAATTAATTCTCATCATCCGTAAACGCGGCCACTTTTGCGCAAACCAATCAATAAACGCCAATTGCAATTTTTTTTATTGCAAATATGAGGAATTATATAAATCGGCCAAAAACGGTGAAAAAAAATGTTTTTTTATATTTGAATTTTAGCAAAAAGTAAGAAATTTGGGGTTTTTTGCAAAATGGTCGCTCTTCTTTTGTTTATAGCGGCGATAAGAAATGACGCAGAGGTGATCAAATACCACCAAAAGAAAGCTCTATTTGTGGGAAAAAAAGGACGCAAATTTTGTTTGGGTACAACGTCGCACGGCCGCGCAATTGTCAGTTAAAGCGACGCAGCGCCGAATCTCAAAAAGTGCTCTGGTCCTAAAGTGGGAAATTCTTCCGGGGCTGAAGTGGTTAAAGCAGGATAATGCACCATGTCACAAATCTCAAATCATCTCACCACTGGTTTCTTGAACATGACAATGAGTTCACTGTACTCCAATGGCCTCCACAGTCACCAGATCTCATCCTTGATTAATTCTGGACCTTTGGTATACACCCTGTCCCTCTCCCATATTCCCGGTTCAAGAAACCATGAAGGGCTGCCTATCAGTGCTTGTCAGTGCTGCCTATCAGTGCCCATCAGTGCCACCTATCAGTGCTGCCTATCAGTACTTATCAGTGCTGCCTATCAGTGGCCATCAGTACTGTCTATCAGTGCCCATTAATGCTGCCTATCAGTGCTCGTCAATGCCATCTATCAGTGCTTGTCAATGCCGCCTATCAGTGCCCATCAATGTGGCCTATCAGTGCTCATCAGTGCTTACTAATGCCACTTATCAGTGCCCATCTGTGCTGCCTATCAGTGCACATTAATGCTGCCTATCAGTGCGGCCTATCAATGCTCGTCAATGCCGCCTATCATTGCTCATCAGTGCTGCCTATCGGTGCTTATCAATGCCACTTATCAGTGCCCATCTGTGCTGCCTATCAGTGCCAATCAGTACTGTCAGTGCCCATTAAGGCCTATCAGTGCTGCCTATCAATGCTCGTCAATGCCGCCTATCAGTGCCCATCGGTGCTTATGAATGCTACCAATCAATGCCCATCAGTGCTGTATATCTGTACTCATCAATGCCCTCTATCAGCACCCCAACAGTGCCGTCTATCAGTGCCACATATCAGTTCTCATCAATGCCCCCTATCAGTGCCCATCAGTGTTTGTCAATGCCGCCTATCAGTGCTCATCAATGCTGCCAATCAATGCCCATCAGTGCTATCAGTGCCATTTAACAGAGCTCATCAATGCCACCTATCAGTACCCATCAGCAGGTCTCTGAGCTGAGAGCACCTCTGTCATATACAGCTCAGAGCTGCACTGAATGATTAAACTCAGCTGCTTAGATTCACACTTCCTGCGGTGCACACAGGTGGAGAGGGGCGGGAGGAGAAGGAGCAGATCGGCTCTCTGATCTCCGGTCCGTGCAAGGGGGGGGAGGGACTGTCAGTGTAGGCTCTGAGCTGTATATGATTTAGCTAGGGACGGAGGAAGTCGGAGATTTACGGGCGAAGAGGAGGAAAGGGAGGGCGTCCGTAAGTCGCCAACGTCCTCCGTCCCTATCTAAGGAGATATTACAATGGCGGGGGCAGTGGGGAGGCTAAGTCGCTGTAGTCCGTACGGTTCGTTGGGAGACGAGGGTTCTCATTCTGTAGGCGCCCTAGCCTCAGTGTCTCGCCCACTCTCGACACTTCCCCCCTATCCCAAACGAACGACCTCCTGAGACTCGACTCTCGTGAAGAGAGTATATGTCGAGTCTCGGATGTGACTGTCAGGGAGGGGGGGGAACGTGCCTGGCCTCTAGTCTCTCGGCTAGACGAGGAAGAGGAGGGCGGGGAGAGGTGGACACACGT
>BLSH010281355.1:821343-849707 GCA_018402905.1 Glandirana rugosa | reverse complement strand
CCGGCGAAGAGGAGGAAAGGGAGGGCGTCCGTGAGTCGCCAACGTCCTCCGTCCCTAGCTAAGGAGATTTACAATGGCGGGGGGGGGGGGCAGCGGGGAGGCTAAGTCGAAGGGAGACGACTGGGGCCCGGGGAGAGAAGGTCGAGGTGTGACTCAACGAGTCCTTGTGTGGAACTGTAGTCCGTGCGGTACGTTGGGAGACGAGGGTTCTCATTCTGTAGGTGCCCTAGCCTCAGTGTCTCGCCCACTCTCGACACTTCCCCCCTATCACAAACGAACGACGTCCTGAGACTCGACTCTCGTGAAGAGAGTATATGTCGAGTCTCGGACGTGACTGTCAGGGGGGGGGGGAACGTGGGGGGGGACTGTCAGTGCAGGCTCTGAGCTGTATATGAGAGAAGTGCTCTCAGCTCAGAGTCCTGCAGCAAGCAAACACTATCCCCCCTTCACAGCTCTCACCCGCTCTGTGACTCCGATCCCGTGGATGTCTTACTCTTGGGAGCAGAGGGTTGCATGGCGTGCCTGATGTCAAGGTGTGTTCCTGAGCAACTCAGTGTGGAGCTGGAAGAGAGGGGCCCGGGGTCAGCAGAGGGAAGCTGAATCGGAGGGGCGACGGGGGGGGGGGGCGGTAACATTTAGAGGAATCGATCCCTGCCTCCTGCAACCGCTGAGTGCCTGCGGGAGGGAAAGGAGGAGAAGCGGCCATTTAGAGGCTGAAGGAGGCGGGGGTCGATTCCACTACATGCTGCCCCTCCTATTCAGCTTTACAGGAGGGCCCACGGGCCTCCTGGAGCATGGGGCCAGCTCGCAATTGAGACCCTTGTGACCCCAGTAGCTATGCCCTTGCCTAAAATATTTTTTTCTATTTGAAGTACCTTGGACATACACCCTAATCTTCTATAAAGCCACAGCCATAAAGCTGCTATTATCCGCAAGACTTTACTTTTAACAGCCAAGCCTTGCTTGATGTTTCAGTGTAAACTGATGCAAACAGCGATTGCAGGCATCACTGATAAATACAATGTAACAACATTATTGTTAGATTATACTTACTAATTATTCATGTGCAGATCAAACGGTTCCTTGAGCTGCACATGATGTCAATAGAAGCAACATTTTTTCTGTTTTACCCCTTATTAACCCATTCTATTTTCTCCTCTAGCTATAGTTTTTTTTACCATTCATTTTAAAATGGTAATTGAAAAAATAAAAGCATTTCTGCAAGACAAGACTGCCCAAAACTATATATGTTTTAATTCATTATCTTAAAGGGGTTGTAAAGTTTCTTTGTTCTTTTTTAATAACAAACATGTTATACTTACTTTCTCTGTACAAGGGTTTTGCACTGAGTGGCCTCGATCCTCTTCTTCTGGGGTCCCCCCGCGGGGCTCCTGGCTTCTCCTCTTCTTGAGTGCCCCCTTGAAGAAGCGCTTTCCCTGGGGGCACCTGGGTGCGCTCCAGAGTCTTACTACGTCCATTGACACAGACAGCAGGACTCGCCCCTGCCCCCACTGGATTTGATTGACAGCAGCGAGAGCCAATGGCTCCTGTCGCTATCAATCTATCCAATGAGGACCCGAGCCAACGGCTGGAGCTGCTATGCTCGTCCCATCACTGGAATGATAGGGTTCAGGTAAGTAAAAGGGGGCGGGGGGGGATCTGAAGGGCCGTTGCACTACAGAAGGTTTTTCACCTTAATGCAAAAGGTTTACAACCCATTTAAGGTTGGACTTTGGGTATAATAAAATTGACACTTGCAGTGGGGCTAGGGCTCCCCTCACCCCCACTCCCCAACATTGCAAGGGTTAATCTTTTTTTGTCTAGGTGGAACATAAAAACCTATTTTACTTACTTTATGTTTCTTCTTTTCTCTTGTTTCTTTCCTACCACTATAGGTGGATCCTCAGCGTCTTCACTTACAATGCAGGACTGTTGGTCCTGCATTGTACATGATGATGTCAGAGTGCCTGAGAGCGATGGAGCTGCAAAGAGAAGCAGCTTCAGGGGAACAGTTGTAAAGCTGTAAGGAAGCCTGCCAGAGGGTACGGTCATGGCTGCTATCACAGGGCCCCGCCTACCTGACAGGGCCCCCCTCCGAAAATATCAAATTATATTTTCGCTAAAATGCCATAGCCATGATGCTACGTTACGCAGCCATGGCAGAAATGATACCCCCATCGAACAAGATGCATTCAAGTAAATAGCACTGCTCTGCAAGTACCCTGCAACAGCATGTGGTTGCGGTGCGCTAGTGCAGGGTTAAAGCAGGTGGCAATATGCCTTCTCACCGCCTGTCAAATGCTCTCTGAATAGAAATTCACAATTGAAGGAGCCCTTCATTTTTTTCTGTTTAATTATTTTTTAGCATTTTCTATACATCCCTTTTATTTATTTATTTTTTCATTTTTTTAAATTGCCCTGTTGGCGGGCCTTTGTTGAAATATCAGGGGTATAACAGACATTAGGGACCGGGGACATAGATTTATCAGTCTCTTTCTCTGCAGCCTCAGCTGCACTGGACAGTGAATAAACGGGAAGCACTCTGAGGCTTCCCATTCATTCTCAAACTGAAGCATAGTAAACACAGTGATGAATGGACACAGGAACGATCGGTACCGGTTGTTCACTGTGTTCAAGCAGGAAAGGAAGGTGCCCCCCGCTCGCCATTCTGAAACAATTCCCCTGTGTGGCCTTCAGCAGCTGATGGTGGGAGAGGAGGAAAGCCAGCAGTGCTGCTGGGTGGGGGTGCAGATCCAAGAACTGATCCACCTGCAGTGCAGCCGGAGGGAGAAAGAGGAGTAGAAGCTAGCAGAGCTGTAGGGGGATCCACATTT
Source organism: Glandirana rugosa (assembly GCA_018402905.1). NCBI lineage: Eukaryota > Metazoa > Chordata > Amphibia > Anura > Ranidae > Glandirana > Glandirana rugosa. Next base: position 846,873 of record BLSH010281355.1, on the reverse strand, counting down.
GTCAGCAATAAGGCAGTACAGCTGGGCGGGCCCCCCTTTTGAACTGATGGGACCCAGTACTGGAGGGCTGGCTGTACTGCCTTATCAGCAGCCCTGGGTACGGTCAATGTTGCTGCATTTTATGTCCCACCCCCCCTAAATAAAAACAAGCATGGGGAGAGTGACTGCAAGGTCATTTTCTTCCACAGAGTTCAGCTTTTAGTAATAACAAACTTATGACTTATATCATTAGGCTCGTAGGGGAAATTAAAAAATTGCTGTGGTCTCAGGCTCGGGTGTGAAAGCTAAATTGGCTAAAGTGGATGTAAACCTGATTCATGAAATTTGAGCTGGGCATATATATCTATAGTGTTTTGTTATCTCTCTTCAAAGTCCTAAGTCCCGTGTCTTTCTCCTGCTCCGTTCTTCTGTTATCAGCATGATAACTTCTAACAAGTTCTCTGTCAACTGAGATAAAACCAGGCTGAATTTTGTGTCAGGGTGGGTGCTATAAATAGAATAGCAGAGAGCTGGTCTATTCACAGCACAGCTCTGCATTGTTTCTTCCTTTTTCTACCTATGTGGAGAGGGGGTGTGTGCCTTTCTCCAGTCAGCTGTCTTACAGTGCATGGCAAGAATCCACACCCACAGGTGAATCAGGAAGAGAAAATGAAACAGTATATAAAGCTGAAGACAGCAGATATACATGTAAAACTTATGTAGGAGGATTTGTTTCATCTCTGTGTATCATATGAGGCTGTTCACTTCACTAGGTATAGGAGAGGGTCTACATCCACGTTAAAGCCCAAGGCGAGCCAAAACTTTTAGGATAGAGCAGTTAGAGGGTTAGAGCCTCTGTCAGGTTTTTATTGCTAGTAGCACCAGACATGTTGTGTAAAGCCCAGAGGCTTTCCCCTTTGCACTGTAGTCTACCCTGGACACAGTTATTAAACTTTAGAGAACTGTTTAAAAAGGGAAAATTTCTCCTACACTAAACCTGAATTCCAAATGGAATAGCGACTAGAGCAAGCAGTCCAGCACCCCACATTTCCCATTTACAGTCTGGGTTTTTATTGCTGTCTTTGTCTTCATTGAAGAGGTTGCTCTCACCTCCTTTGTTGGTGACCACATAGGAAGTGCTGGGAGTCATCCCAATAGAAACAGCAACCTTTCTCTATTCTAGTTTTCCCTGGAGTTAGCTAATGATTTTATAGATGTGCTGCACCCTAATGTATCCATAGTGACACAATGCTTTGAGGGCAGCCATCCCTTATCGCTGTACTGCTTGTAATTTACTTGTATCCTAGCAGCCATTAGTCACATCTTGTTTAGAGAGATTAGTGGTAGAAAAAACAATTATTTGATTAAGCGGACTTGGAAGGAAGCTAAAATATTTTAAATAATTTCTGGATTAGATTACAGAGGCACAATTGAAACTAATATTATGTATTTAAAATAAATAGATATTGCCATTATAGTACCAGCTCTATACAAATGAAGTCAGTTTGATGAGTGTACTAAAACACATAAGGCATTATAGTTGCTTGTGTACAAAGCAAATCCCATTCACAAAAAGTCAATACACGCTTTACAACATCCATGAACTAAAATGGATGGGTTAAGCAGAATTAAACCCTCATTTAAAAAGCAATAATCCTTGTAGCTCCACTTGAATCATTGATATACTATGATCATTTTTCACCAATTTCCCCCAGACATGCACTATTGCCAATCCTGAACAGTCATGTTGCTTGCTCAGGGGGGTAGTTGGAATGGAGCTGCCAACCACTGGCCTGATGGAACGAGCCAGGGAGTGACCAAGGGCTTTGGTGCTGTCTGTTTGTGAGCCCAGAACTTGCACATTAGGTTGTCTAAGCTGGGGCTCCAGGGCAGGGGAGGGCTGGTAGCCTTAGGCCTGGGGGGCAAGTCCAGTAAAGTGGCCCATTGAACCACCGAATCAGCTCACCATCCATGCCCACCTGGTTTTATAATAGATATTGATGTTATGTAGCAAAACAAATATGATACAATGTGGTAACATAATTTAATGTTAATAGCAACAAAGGAGGTGCAGCCTCATCAGTGTCAATCGATGCAGCCTCATCAGTGCCCTGCAGCCTCATTAGTGCTCATCAATGCAGCCTCACCCGTGCTCATCCAAAGGAGCCTGCAATGCAGAAAGAGGAGAGCCGCCATATTACAAAGAGCAGGGATCTCCTGCTTACCTGGCTCTGACGCTATCATACGCAGTCCCGCTCCTATAATAGACATCATCCATGGTAGGGCCGGCCCTGGGCGAGCCCTCTGCTTGCAGTTAGTTGGCGGCCATGCCCCTGGCCCCTACTTCCTCCACAAAAAGAATATATTGTCAGCGGGCAACGGCCGCCAGCCATTTCGAATGTAAGTAGGGGTTGCCTGGGGGGCAATTGCCACCCTGCCCCCTGCTCCAGCCCTCCCCTGCTCCAGGGAGACTCTGGATGGCAGCATAGTCACTGTATGAGGAAGTACAGTAGACATCAATTTAGATGGAAGATTCTGCTGAAAGGAAAGGATGCACAGAAAAATGCAACTGCATTATGAGAAATATGTGATTTATGCTTCTACAGTCATACTTTGTCTTTGAGGGTTTTACTTTTAGTGTTTCTGACCATCCATCGGTCCATCCCGAATTTAAATTAAATTGTTTTAGTTCATTGTAATATTGGTTATTTCAAGGTCAAATGTATCTGATGGCTGTAGTAAATAAGGATTTTTGACCTGCCTAGGCTCCTTTAAATTTGATCATGGGCTATATGATGCCATCTTTAGGCGAGGACACTGGCAAACAAAGCTGTAAGGACAGTCCACATAACCCATCCCACATCCCAGCAATCCTCCATCTTTTAGCAATTAGAAAAAATTGTAAGGACAGTGGAGATGGTGGTCTATATGCTGTACTGTACACCAAGAAAAGGATTTTACAGGTAATTAAAAATCTTTATTTTTTAATTGAACAGTTTAGGACATAGGCTCCTTTAAAGTAGAGCTATAGGCAAAACTTTTTTTTCAATTTGGATATAGCAAAGGAGGGTTATAACCCCTGTTAGATTTTGTGTCCCATTACGGAGATTTCCCTTCACTTCCTGTCCCATAGCCAAACAGTAAGTGAGAGGAAATCCCTGCAAATTAAAGGAATTTCTTGGGATCCCCCTGGTCACCAGAACTAGTGTCCCCATTGAAAGATTTCCTCTCTAAGGCCCCTTTCACACGGAGTGGATCCGCTTAGCGGGGTACGCCAGCTCAGCGGGAGATCGCTCTGTTAATCTCCGTTGAGCCCGCAGATGACAGCTCCGTCTCTGCACACTGTACAGGGACGGACCTGTCAGATGCCTGCTGTTCTCTATGGGCAGATCCGATTAAAACGGATCCGCCTGTCCGTTTTCACTCGATCTCATCCTCTTAACGGATGGTGAACGTATCACCCATACGTCTATTTTAGCGGATCTTGATGGATCGGATGGCAGACAGGTGTCAGCGGACAGTATTTAAGGCCCCTTTCACACGATTGGACCGCTCGGATCAGCCTGAAAAACGGACATGTGGATCCGAGCGGTCCAATCGTGTGAAAGGGGCCTTAAATACTTTTCTGGGGACAACCTAATATTTGGGATTTGCCTTTACTTTCACTTTCAATGATAATAGTAAACAGGACAAATAGAGAGGGTGAATCTTCCTAACGGGGGGAACAGACATCAGTAAAAACTGCCAGGTGTTCTAACCCCTCTCTACTCCATCCAAAATGAAAATAAAAGTTTTGCCTTTTGTTATACTTTAAGTCTTGAATATTAAATCTCTCCAAGTACAACAACTGAGGGGTATTCAACACTGCAAAAGGCCCAAAACAAAGGTTTTCAACTCAAAGTGCAGCTCAAAGAACCTTACAGCTAAAGCTCCTCCTCTTCTCCTATTGCCCTCATAGCAAGCTGCTTGCTATGGGGGCTCTTGTGGTGGGTCAATCCCGAGCTGAGCTGTGTGCATCTGTTGACACACACACAGCACTGCTTGGCTCTGATTTGACTGACAGCAGCACAGCTGACAAGAGCACAGAGCGGGGAGAGAAGACCTGAAGCCTGGCACAGCACTGGATGGATTCAGGAGCCAGGTAAGTGTTTAGGGAGGGGGCTGGGGGACACTGCTATTGTAAGCAAAAAGGAAAAATTGTGAAGCGCTCCAAAATATAAAGTAAATTCAAAAAAGTGTATCTATGAATTCTCAAAGTGAAACTAGGACAAATAAAAATATACAGTATATAGATAAATAAACATATATGAAAAATACAAACTGAGTATCTATACTTAATAATCAGATATCATATCATAAATAAAAGATAATAAGAACATGGAATGCTAAAAAGTGACAAAATATAAATATACAAGAGGTGATATGTAAAAAGTCACAAATATTTTCAACCAATTTGTGTTAAATATCTGCGGAAATATTCCACTATAAATGCCCAGTCATATACAATAGTCCATACATTATTAATTCCATCAAATCATCTTAAAGAATACTAGAAAATCTCCACCAGTTTAAACCACCAGCGTGTCCATCACCGTACCCCCTCAGGGTATTCTCTCATCTGACAATGTGGACCCCTCAACATAATTAGAGGTCAGGAACACCTAGCTGCCACTGGAGCTAACAAACACCCGATTCTCCTCTTCTGGGCCTCAGTCCTAGATGGGTGAACTCATCAAAGTGAGTTCATCAACGTTGAAGTGTGGAGCAGGGAATCCAGTTCAAATCATACGCTAAAATTTTTAACTGATGTGGAAGGAGGTTTCAGGTTCAGGACTTTCTTCTATGGGATATGGTGCACTGGGGCATGATACAATGGGGTTGACTTACTAAAGCTTGAAAGTGCAAAACCAATCAGCTTCAACGTTTTATTGTCAAAGCTTATTTGAACAAGCTGAGGTTAGAAGCTGATTGGCTAGCATGCACAGCTGCATCGGTTTTTGCACTCTCCAGCTTTAGTAAATCAACCCCATAGTGTGAGAGGAGGTAGGTCTGACAAGAAAAACACTCATAACATGAAGCGCCATAAAATGCATTAAGGTAGAAAACCTTCTGCCTTTAGAACCCCTACAGCGCTGTTCTCCAGTTCTTGGAGGACGTCCATGGATGCTCTCCCATGTGCGCACCTCCCGCAGCGAGCATCGGGGACACTCTGTGACAACTGTGTCCTTTGGACACAGCTGATCACAGGTCATGGTAAAGGGCCAATCACAGTGGCCCTTTACCATGTGATTGGCTGTGTCCAATCACCGCTGGTCACATGTAAACAGACTTGCTGGTTATCGGCATTCTTTTCCTCACATGCTATCTCTGTGTGAAGAAAGGAGAACTGATACTGGCAAGTCTGATAGGGTACAGTGAGTACATTTTTTACACTGATAATCAGTGCAGCCCCATCAGTACCAATCGGTGTCCATCAGTGCAGGTTATCAGTGCCCATCATAGGTATACACAGCCTATTGCATTAGTGTGTGCACCCAAAGCTCAAACACACATGTGCAGTAGACGGTGGATGTGTCAGTAGAGCAGTGCAGGGCCCCTTCATCAGGCATGTGAACGTTGCAGTTCTCTGTGATGTGATCTTCGCAATAAAAGAAAAATTTTGGACAAGGATCCATGGTGTGCTGACGAATATGTACACTTGCATGACAAATAATCTCCAGGACCCAGCTGGATTTCGTTGCAGCACCCTATTACGTGAGAGCATTTCTTGCCAGGAAGGAGTGCGATAGGAAAATTTATTAAGTCAGTAGAGCAGTGGGCGTGTCAGTAGAGTAGAGACCAGTGTCAGTAGGACTGTGGATGGTGTCAGTCAGTAGGGCAGAGATGATGTTAGTATTTTTTTTTTTTATTACTGTTTTAAATTACATTTTTACAAATTTTTTTTTTTTTTTGCAATTTGTTAGGAGCCCCATTGGGGGGATTTAGTGAACTAGCAGAGAAAGGGACTGATATCAGAGATTTCCCAGTCCCTTTCACTGTAGCCTCAGGTGCCACGAGGGGGGTGTTTAGAATCTGTGTCACACAGGATGAGTAGGTTGTGCCCAGGCTCATCCAGCACACCCTGTGCGCATGCCTATGGTGTCGATCAGTGCAGGTTATCAGTGCCACGTAATCAGTGCCCATCAGCGCCGCCCCATCAGTGCAGCCTAATCAGCGCACAAAAATTACATTGTTTGCAAAATTGTATTACAAAATAAGAAAAACTTTTTTTCTTTCAAAAATGTTGGGCTTTTTTCGTTTGTTTAGCAAATAAATCAAATATCCAGTTGTGATTAAATACCACAAAAGAGTTTTCTCTGTCTCAAAAAATGTATAAAAATGTAATTTGGGTACAGTGTTGCAGGACTGCACAATGGTCATTCAAAGTGTGAACGTGCTGAAATCTGAAAATTGGCCTGAGCAGGAAGGGGGTGAAAGTGCCTGGTATTGAAGTGGTTAAAGACCTTTATATGTATGTATGTATGCATTTATGACGAAATAGATCACATTTGGCCACTAGATGGTGTTAAGTATTACAGGTAATTCCTATGATATTTAATACCACCTAGTGGCCAACACAGGAAATGTCATAATACTATTAATTTTTCCCCGCAAATCACACAGAACAAATGTACGTGCACTTTCATTGGGTGATTTGCTATGGGATTTTTTTTTATAAACGTATTCATACGGTTATATCAGTTGTGATTCCAAAATGATTTCACTGATGCAATGTCTGATATACAGTACGTGTAAGTTTTACACCAATGTGTTAATAGGAGAAAAGCACAGCATCTCTGCAAAGATGAGCGAGAAGGAGGAATCCGATTCAGAAGGAGGGCCAGAGTATGAAGATGACTTTGAGAAAGACCTTGACTGGTTAATAGATGAGGAAGAGAAACAGCGGGCAGCATCCCAGGTACAGCCATGATCTGTAAATATTTGTTTTTCCATCATTGCATGTTAAAACCTAGGATCCCAATATTCCTGAAAACACAAGAGCATACTATGTGTGTTCTTTTTTGGTTTTTTTGCCAGCTTCACAGGAAGTGGTATATTCCTGATATAAATAGAAAACGGGTATATAACTTTGCTATAAAAGAAACCAGGGTGAGGGGTAAGTTCATAGGAAAGGGAAATATGTCCAAGAACTCCAAAAAAGGTGAAATTAAAGCACAATGGGAGGTAAGTGTAACACTGCACACCTACCTCTGGGTTGCCAGATTGAGAACTCTGTAGTGTGAACCTAAAGTGCATTTTCAGTTTTGCAGGCAAATTGGTATGACACCTACTTTATTATGTTCCCATTCACATAGCATAACTATAGAAAATATATTAAAATTACAGTTTACCTTTAAATGCTTTTTTCTGGAAACTCCAGCACTAAAAAATCCTACTTAATTCTCTTTATTTATGAGGGGCAGAGGAGCTGTGTTTGCCATAATCAACACTGTCTGTACTGTACTGACAGATCTCAGTATCGCTTGTAAACTAGGTTTGAACACAGTCTGCCCTAAGAAAGGGCTGAAGATTTAGAATTTCCTTTGTATGTTAATCTAATCATCTAACACCAAAAAAAAATGAGAAATATTAAAAAAAAAAAAATGTAGGCATGATGTGTGAGTGGGAACACACAACAGAATGGGGTTTCCTCAAATTTGACTGCTAAAGTGGGAATGCACTTTAACTCTCACCCTCACGCTGCTACTCCCAGCACATTGTTTAGATTGAAATAGTAAGCCCTATATGACAGTGCTTTATTTTACACTTCATATAGTTCTTGTTTAAAACATGAATCTGTAATTAAAGCAGAACCTTAGTACCACTCTGTACTGGCTCTGATGCCGCCATGACAGCACATGCACAGGCTTTGCCTGGGCTTCGGGGCCTTTCGGCACATCGGTGTATGCATAGGTGATTTTAAACGCATGTACAAAGACAGGGAAGGTTTGGGACCTCCCTTATAGCCGTCTTTGCATATGCGAGGAAAAACCCGTGCGTGAGCAGATGATTGGGGAAACCAATGTATGCGCAGCTGTGCCGCAGGGCTCACTAGGGATCCAAACCACTGCGGCAGAGAAAAAACTTAAAAGAAAAACTGGCGTGATTCTTGTCACCTAATTTTGCCAAGAATTTCTCCCTCCCCTGTCTCTCTGTTATTCGTTGTCTATTTGTCAACATTTCACAGCCTCACTGGGGTACCTGATTCTCCTACAATGTAAATTTGTTAAATGACCATATTAAGATGTATATGAAGAGGGGTAGTGCTTAATGAGATGTTGGGAAGCGCTGGTAGAGGAGTCAGCCTCAACACTGAAATTGAGGCTTAGGAAAAGGTATTGCAACAGCTTTAATAACCATGACTGGCCCCCAGTTCTGGATGGAGGCCCTCTCTACTACCACCTACATGAGTGACATGTTGGGGAAAAAAGCCTTGAGGGAACAAGGCTGTTATCTCAAGGAGTGTAATTGGCCCTCCCTGCTCTTATCTTGGACTACAACATAATAAGTGTACATGTTATAAAGAATAGTAGAGTGTAAGGGTTTGAATGGTTTTGCAAAGAACAACTGGGCAGGTCTGACACAGTCCACAAAAATGCTGTCGGTCCACAGCAGGAGTTCAGTGAAATTTTGCAAGATCAGCAGGTGTTCTTCTGTACGTGTAGGATAAAACATGGGCAGTGTGCATGTAATACAGAGATGTACTGTATATGTTTTTTATTTTACCCTTTAAATGTACTTCTTTTCAATAGGCCATTTTCTTGATAAAATCCCTATAATAACTTCTAAATACATGAATCCTTCTGCTATTTCAGAATGAAGATGACAATGAACATCTCACTGAACAAAAACCCGAAAACACAACACAATTGGTAAAACAAGAGAATAAAGGTGACCATATACCAAGCAATGATGGTAGCATTTCTCAACTTGACCCTAAATTAAATGCTAAGCTCATACTGGATACTGTGTCTGAGGGTGAAGAGGTTGATCCTGAAGATGAGGAGGCAAAACGATATATTGCAGAAAAGATAGAAGAAGCAAACAAGAAATTAGAAATGGAAACCATCGATGAAAATCGCCAAAGGAAGCTCAAATTTAAGGACAATTTGGTTGATCTGGAAGTTCCGCCATTAGATTTTCCAGACAGTGATAGAACTGAAAGTATCATTGAAGACGATGTAGTAGGTGGCATAACACAGTTGCATCTTAATGATGCCCCAGCCAAAAAAGAGTTGAATGCTGAAGAAAATAAAAACATTGAAGAAGAAGCAAAAGATGGGAAAATTTTGGTTGAGAAAGATGGAAAGTTTGAACTGGTCAGTTTAAAGGACATTGAAAACCAGTGTTCTCTACCACCTATCAGTAATAATAAGGAGCTGTCAAAATCTCCATCACCATCAATGCAGTCAAATAGATTTGGTGCGTTGCATAATGGAGACGATTTAGGTCACAAAAAAACTTCCAACGTCAGTAATGTAAATAACTTTGTCCCTCAACCTCCTGGTGGACCTAAAGTCCGACCTAGCTCTGCTAGTCATTCATTGAAATCTGTACACAAAGTGAAGCCATCGCGTAGAGTCCAGTCTGCAAGTGTATCAACCAGAAACACAACATTCAGCCTTTCCTCAGAGCAAAAGGAGCTACAGAAGAGGATTCAAGAGAGGCAAGAGAGACTCAGGAGAGAGGTAAAATAAGCAATCATAACAATGCATTTTCAAGTAGAACTAAAGTCACAGGTTAAAAATAGTGAATGCAGATGTGCAAAACGATGTGCCTTATGCCTTTTCTCATCAGGTTTCCCAGCTGCTGTGCAAGTTGAGCAACATGACCTAGACTTCTTTATAACATCTTGGCTTAGCTCAGAGGCTATAGGTTTTCCACACCTCTCTCTTAGTATATCAATATACTCTTACTGTTGCATAAGGGACAGATCATATCACTCCATGAAACAATGTGATTTCTCTCAGTCCCACCCTGTGTGCTACTTTCTTATTTTAATTTGCAGTTGAAATTAGTAAAGCAAGTAAAAAGTGGCACAGCAGAGCAGCTGCTTTGCAGCTCCATTTGTCTGGGTAAAAGCTCACTTAAGTGTAGCACCCCCATAGTAATAGGTGCTTTTTGTAGTAGATTTTTGCTAGGAGAGGTAAATTTAGTCAGGCCTGACAAAAGTGCAGGCCTGAATGTTTTGATCTGGGCAGGGGAGTGCCCCAGGGAGAGCTGGAGATTGGAAGGAACACCCCTTGGATACTCCTCCTCTTTGTTTCCAGAAGGCTCTGGAAAGGGGGATGGAATAGGAGGTCACTTTCTGAAGTATATTAAGGAGCCCTGACCAATCGCCAACTTGGATTGGAATGGGGCAGGGCTCCTTAACCACTTCCACACCGCGCGCAGTATATTTACTGTCTGTCTGTGTTCATCTCATCTGATCTGCCAGGCGGATGGAAAATAGGGTTTCAATCCGTCTGCTGTGTTTAGCGGATTGGATCACCGCTGACATCCGTCGCTCCATAGAGGACAATGGAGCGTCTGTTCAGGTCTGCCTAAAAAACTGATAGGCGGACCTGAACGGTCCATGCGTGTGAAAGGAGCTCTGACAGGTAAGTGTCTGCACGGATTGTGGAGACGGTCCTGTTATCCGTCGGCTCAGCGGGGATCAACGGATGGATCCCCGCTGAGCAGCAGAGTCCGTCCGCTGGTGCGAAAGGACCCTTAGGGTCCTTTCACACATACGGACCGTTCATTTCATCCGTTCAGTCATGTCAAAATGGATGAAGTATTCATCCCTTATTCATCCGTTTTTCACCCATTATGCATCCGTTATGCATCCGTTTTTCATCAGTTTTTCATCCGTGGTCATCATTTTTTCATCAGTTTTTTTTACACCCTCTACCAATGCCGAAATGGATGAAAAACTGACCATTCGTCAGTTTACACCCGTTTTTTTGATAGATGAAAAATAGGGCTTTCATCCGTTAAAAAAATGAATGTTGATGGAAGCGGATGAAAACGGATGCAATTGGATGATCATCCGTTGTCATCCATTTTTACATAGAGATGCATTGATGTCTGTTTTTCATCAGTCAACGGATGGATGAAAACGAATAAACGGTCCGTATGTGTGAAAGGGGCCTAAACAGGTCAAATCTTCCTCATTTTGTTTAAAACTAGAAAAAACATTTTTGCTTGAGTTTCACTTAAAGGGCTCAGTCACACCACCATGCCCAGGCCAGTGTATTTCTTTGCCAGGTACAGCCAACCAGGAACCTGTCTTCAGCTGCGGCAGCAGTAACAACTGAGTGACAGGCTCAGAGGCTTCACACATAGTGGTTGATTTACTAAAACAGGAAATCGCAAATTCTGGTGCAGCTCTGCATGGTAGCCAATCAGATTCTAACTTCAGCTTGTTCAATTAAACTTTGACCAAAAACAAGAAAAAAAAAAAAAAAAGAAAATTGGTTTCTATGCAGAGCTGCACTTTTTTCTCCAGTTTTAGTAAATCAATCCCATTGAGTGATTACCTGCGGTTAGGGACAGATGAGCAAACAGTCTGCATACAGGCCCATTCATCTGTCCCTGGATTACATGTAAACAGTTGTGGACAGTGTCAGCATGTAATGGTAACTGGCCACCCCTGCTGCAGAAATACGCTGTTCTGGCAGTGTACGACCATAAACAGCCATATAAATGGACCTTAAAAAGCAACACATCCATGCTGTCTGTTCGTTTTGCATTTTTATTTATATTTTTTATTCATCTACAAAGTGAAATGAACAAAATATAATTGAAAGAAATAAAACCAGTGTTATTAATCAGCATGTTCTGGAAAAAAGGAAGAAGATCGGAAAAAGGAGGCAGAAGAACTGAAACGCAGAGAAAACGATATTGCATTTAAAGTTTGGTTACAGAAGAAAAATGAGCAGCTAATGCAAGAAAAAAGGATCCTGCAGGCAAAGGAGCTGGAAAAAAGCAGCACATCTGTAAGGAATCCAATTTAATAGTCGTCTTATTGAAACCGTCGAAAAATACTAGTTTTCTAATTCTTATTTTGATTAACCAACTTAGATAAGTAGAATCAGTGATCTCTTCATTTCCCAAATCGTACTTCAGCTGCTGAAGACTGGGAGCATATATTTTAGTTATTACAGTAATTACTGTAAAGTGGCCCTGTTACCAGTTTTTATTCAGATTTTTTTTTTTAAGTAGAACTATGGGCAAAACTTCTTTTTTTCATTTTGGATAGAGTAAGGGGAGGGTTCTAACCATAGTCAGATTTTTTTTTCGCCATCTCTGTCCCACTGGGGAAATTTCCCTTCCTGTCCCATAGCCAAACAGGAAGTGAGAGGATATCTCTGCAAATTAAAGGAATTTTTTGGGGAACCCCAGCTCACCAGAACTAGTGTCCCCCTTGGAACATTTCCCCTCTATTAATAATTGAAAGGTGTGGATGCGCTACCAATAAATAAATAAGCAATGTGAAGTGCGCCAGACAATGCTACCGGTTCAGTCCTAAATTGATAAATGGTACATAATAAAAAATATATATATAAAATATGATCAAGATGAAAACATTAATAGTGACTGAATAAACAATGCATTACATGCTTTAAAATTGATAATAATGTTTCACCCCATAGTGAACATATGTGAATATTTAATTTCCATAATCAATAGATGATTCCAATGAAATTTTAGTGTGGAGTTGTGAATAGTCCAATGTGTCTAAGAGCCAACAGTCCCCTTAGATTTGTGCCAATCAGGATTTCAATCACTGTGACTCTTCTTTCCAAAAACCTTCCTAAAGGTGTGTGATAAAATCAAAACGGTGCAGCGTGCTCCCTCCACCAGGCGAATTGGACGCTCACCTTAATAGGCGACCCCCCACTCGGGTCAATTCACATTTGAAATATAAATTCCTTCACTTTCCTGGATAAATAAACTCATTTGGAAGTAATTCCTTCAAAGTGCTAATTGCACAAAAACCCGGATTAACCACTTAAGGACCGGAAGGATTTCCAGCTTTAGGACCGGAGCCCTTTTTGCGATTCGGCGCTGCGTCGCTTTAACTGAAAATTGCGCGGTCGTGCGACGTTGTACCAAAACGAAATTTGCGTCCTTTTTTCCCCACAAATAGAGCTTTCTTTTGGTGGTATTTGATCACCGCTGCGTCATTTCTGATCGCCGCTATAAACAAAAGAAGAGCGACAATTTTGCAAAAAAAAAAAACAAATTTCTTACTTTTTGCTAAAATACAAATCCAAAAAAAAAATATAAAAAAACATTTTTTTTCACCGTTTTTGGCCGATTTATATTCTTCATCATATTTGCGATAAAAAAAATCGCAATCGGCGCTTATTGATTGGTTTGCGCGAAAGTGGTTGCGTTTACGGATGATGAGAATTCATTTTTGGGGTTTTTATTTTTTTTTTTATTTTTTACTAATAATGGCGGCGATCTGCGATTTTTAGCGGTACTGCGATATTTCAGCGGACATGTCGGAACATTTTGACACTTTTTTGGGACCATTGGCATTTATACAGCGATCAGTGCTATAAAAATGCACTGATTACTGTGTAAATGCCATTGGCAGTGAAGGGGTTAACCTGCAGGGGGCGCTCTAAGGGTTAACTATGTTCCCTGGGCGTGTTCTAACTGTAGGGGGACTGTACTATCTGGGGAAGGGAAGTGGTCACAGCCTTCGTATACAGGAAGGCTGTGATCACAGCCCTTCCCACTCACACAGAGCGGAGGTCCATGTTTACTTACACGGACCTCCGCTCCTTCACTCCGGGAGGGGCATCGCGGGTTGCTGGCGGCAATCGAAGCCGCCGCACCCGCTCCCTGGCCCTCCGCTCCGGCGGCGCGCGCGCGCTCACTGTGCGCGATCTGGCGGCCGCCGTCATATGACGGCGATTCGCCTTACAGCGCCACTTTGCCGCCGTCAATTGCCGATTGACGGTCGGCAAGTGGTTAAAGTGCTAACCGCACCAGAGCTGGTTTGATGTGCTAACTGTACAAGAAATAGTTCATTATTTATGAACTTTTTCTTGTGCGGTTAACACATCAAACAAGCTCTGGTGCGGTTAGCACTTTTAACCAGGTTCTATTGGTTAGCACTTTAATCCAGGTTTTTGTGCGATTAGCACTTTGAAGGGATTACTTCCAAATGAGTTTATTTATCCAGGAAAGTGAAGGAATTTACATTTTAAACGTGTATTGACCCGAGTGGGGGGTCGCCTATTAAGGTGAGCGTCCAATTCGCATGGTGGACGGAGCACGCTGCACCGTTTGATTTTATCACACACCTTTAGGAAAGGTTTTTGGAAAGAAGAGTCACAGTGATTGAAATCCTGATTGGCACAAATCTAAGGGGACTGTTGGCTCTTAGACACATTGGACTATTCACAACTCCACACTAAAATTTCATTGGAATCATTTATTGATTATGGAAATTAAATATTCAATATTCTATGCACTTTAGTAATATAGCACTTAGCACTTTATGTTCACTACAGGGTGAAACATTATTATCAATTTTAAAGTGTGTAATGCATTGTTTATTCAGTCACTATTAATGTTTTCCTCTTGATCATATTTTATATTTATACTTTTTATTATGCACCATTTATCAATTTAGGACTGAACCAGTAGCATTGTCTGGCACACTTCACATTGCTTATTTATTTATTGGTAGCGCATCCACACCTTTTAATTATTAATATCTTTCTTGTGTGATACACATTTAGTGGAAGCAGCAACCAGACTTCTTACCATCACAAAGCAGCGCATAACCATTCTTTTTTCTTATTTCCCTTCTATTACTTTTCTGGGGACAACCCAAATATTGGGGTTTTCTTTTTACTTTCACTTTCAATGATAATGGTAAACAGGACAAATAGAGAGGGTGAATCTCCTTAACAGGGATACAGCAATAAAAACTGACATGGGGCTCTAATTCCTCTCCACTCTGTCTAAAACAAAAAAAAAAAGTTTTGCCTTTAGTTATACTTTAATACATAAAAGTGGTTCTAAAGCCTCAGGGTTTTTTACCTTAAAGCGGAGTTTCATCCAAAAGTGGAAGTTCCGCTTTAAGGACTCCTGACCTCCTGACATCCCACATTTTGCATGTCATTTTTTTTTGGAGGGGGGGGGGTCGGTTACCTCATTTTGACAGGTACCCAGCTCCCACATCCGCTCGGGCCGCCTAGGCGACTCGAGCAGAAGTTCTCCTCTCCCCCTCCCTCCCTTGCCCAGCCATTCATAACGCTTAACGAGACTCGCGCATGCGCAGTGGGCACCCGGCTGTGAAGCCGCAAGTTGCTGACTTTTAATAAACACAGAAATGACTGGAACTCTGCTTTCATGCATTCTATGCATTAAAGCGTTACTAAACCCAGGACCCTGTATTCACTCTGTCTGATCTCCCACAGTACACAGAACATGGGAATGCAATTATTTTAGTAAATACAAACTGCTAAATACCTTTTCCAATCAGCAGTATATAGCAGTCTTGTGACTTCAATCAGTGTCTGGTCCAGCACTGGTTAAAGCTTGCAGGAGGAGTTTTCATTCTCCTCTAACTGTCCTTTGAAGCTGCATGACCCCTGACTTTCTGTCTGGACAGTGTTGATTGGTCCTGTGCTGATCACATGCACCCTCCAAAAAAAACCTCTCTAGCAATACACAGCAAACTGAGCATGTGCAGAGTGCCCCCAAGGCTCTGTTCTATCAGCAGATGGATTGGGGACAGTAAAAGAAGAGGAGGATCAGAGAAGACAGGATCAAACAGCCTTTTTACACAATGCACAGGATTAACCCCTTATCAGCCTGAGGCTTACCAGTGAGTCCTAGTCCCTAGCAAATACATCATTCAGCTCCTGAGTCTCTTTGATTGCAGACAAGTCTGGAAGGACTTGCTTTAGAACTGTGTGCAAGCAGGGAGTCTCCATTGGCTTGGCTGCAAGTGCTGATCGAATGCTGGTTTTTCAGCATGACTGTTCAATTGAAGCCAGTTGTTAAACCGGCTTCTGTTGAACAGAGAAGAGTACACATGTATCAAAAATTGGCTGGCTCAGAAGAGTCAAAAGACTTTCAGTATGTGTGTACCCGCCTTTAGGCTAACACTGACAGTAAATAAGCTGTCAGCAGATGCCACTTGCCGATGGCACAAATGGAGGTTTTTCTTCCTGCAACCTGACAACTTTGGCAGAGTCTCTCCAGGATTTTTTAGGGCTACAGGATGAAAAAATATTTAATCTGTCAGAAAGTGTCTCAAGCACTGTCCGTTTCACCATGAACCATGACAGATAGCAGGATTTGACACTCCCTGAATTTTCAGATTCCTTGTTTCCCCTATGTCACTTAAGGACAGGTTCTCATGATCTTCCACTCTGAAATCAATAAGAACATTTGAGTACTCTCTTGGAGCTCATTCTAATTACTGATGCATCGCAGAATAGGCCCCTTGGCCCTTAGGGCCCATTAAAGGCCTACTGAACCAGCCCAGTCCGGTAGCTTTGCATGTTAACGTATGTTACATTAAAGCAGAACTTCATCCAAAAGGGAAGGTTCCACTTGTTTGCATTCCCTCCCTCCACTGCCACATATGGCATTTTTTTGGGGGGGAAGGGGCAGCGGGTTCCTGGTTTTGACCCCCTCCTCCTTCCCCCGCAGTCTCCTGGGACACATCACAGATCCCAGAAGACTACGGGACCATTCACAAGGAGTAGAGCGGCTCGCGCATACGCAGTAGGAAAGCCTCACTTCCTGTTTCAATTATTCAAGATGCTGCGCCTGCATCCGAAGCCGATTGAAGAGTTGGCTCGAGTGAGTATACTGCTGGAACCCTGGACAGGTAAGTGTCCTTATATTGAAAGTGAGCAGCTACAGTATTTGTAGCTGTTGACTTTTCATTTTTTTAACCACTTGCCTACCTACAGATAGAGCTTTTTTTGATGGTATCTAATCACTAAGAGGTTTTTTTATTTTTTGCCAAACAAAAAAAGATCAAAATATTTGAATAAAAAATAAGTTTGTCTTATTTTCTGTTAGAATATTTTGCAAGTAAGTAATTGTTCTTCTTCATTGATGTGCGCTGATGAGACAGCACTGATGGGCACTAATAGGCGGCACTGATGAGGATGCACTGATGGGGCTGCACTGATAATCAGAGCATTGATGATCAGTGCCCTGATCATCAGTGAAAATTATGTCCTGATAGGCTTGCCAGTTAATGGCTCTCACGTATTTAGCATTTTCTGCAGTGCACCACAATACATGATAGGTGCATTAAAAAGTTGTGTTGTGGTGCCATTCAAAATGAAAGATATTGAATCATCACACCAACACATGTAACAGCTGTGCAGGGATGTTGCCCAAATGTATGGATTTCCTAACACACAAAAAAATGTGAATGCATTATTTTTAGCAATGCAGCACATTGCAATTCACAGTAACACATTATCATTTGTTGTGGTTTGTGTGTTGGGAAAGATATGTTGGTGTGTCATATAGAATAAATGGCACTGCAGTGCACCAAAAAATGGATAATTTAGATTCGACCATCCAATAGACTTGTGGATTAAAATGTGGTTCTTGGGCCCTTTTAAGTTAAAGCGGAGCTCCAACCAAAACTCAACATCCCTTACAAGAAATGGAGGCGACAGCACCCGAGAGCCGATTGAAAAATCAGCTGGGGTGAATACACTGATGGATTCGTGGACAGGTAAGTGTCCTAATATTAAAAGTCAGCAGCTACAGTATTTGTAGCTGCTGACTTTTTACATTTTTTTCTGAAGGAGCCTGGAGCTCCTCTTTAAGGACACCACTGATTTAGTATATACTGAGGGCGACTGCAATCAATATTAAAATATCTCACTTTTATGTCTTGTTTTAAAAGGATAAAGAAAAAGAAGTTGAAGATTTTGGTACTTGGCTGAGGAGGAAACATAGAGAGCAACTGAAAGAAAAGAAAATTGAGGAACTAAAACAACAGGAGACAGCTGCTTTCCTGGAAGAAAGTAAGGACAGAGAAGGAGCCTTTGCACAGTAAGTACCAAATTATTTGTGAAGTCTAATATGTTCCGTTAAAAAGCAATGATGTGTCATTACAAATGAGATGGCAATTATTTTCGTATCATTATATAGTTCTGACATTTTAGGCAACACTTTACAAAATACACAGAATTATTGACAACAGATTTTTTGCTCAGGAGTACATAGCAGTTTAATGCAGCCTTTTTAAACCAGGATGCCTTCTGGGTTCTTCAGGGGTGCCTTGGAAAAATGCCAAGCAAAATTTCCCCAAAAATTGTCAACAAGCCAGTGAGTGGATCACACCTGTCTCTTTGTTACACAAAAGCACATGTTTTTATTGTGTAGCATTATGACCTTGGGCAGCTGCTGGCTAACAACCGGTGATATCATTCATTGATAAAGAGGATGTCGGGCACCTGCTTAGCATCCTGGTTTGCCCCTCCCCTGCCTTTCTCTGTCAGCACTGGGGTCAGGGCCGCTGATAGAAATCATGGGGCCCTGTACAGCCTACCCGACAGGGCCCCCTTCAGCCCCACCCCTGGCCCCTCATATGCTGCCAATACCATAACGCATGTACTGCCTGCAGAGACAGTGCCACCCAAGCTGCCAATAGCATAACGCATGTGCTGCCTGCAGAGACAGTGCCACCCATTGCCAATGCCAATCTATAGAGCCAGGTTAGATGGTATATAGAGCCATGTTAGGTGATACAGGCAGTCCCCGAGTTACGAACGGGTTATGGACTGTAGATTCTTAAATCGAATTTGTTTGCAAGTCGGAACTGTACATTTCTAAGTGTAACTTCAACCTGTGCAGTGATGTGGGATGTTCCAGGCACTGCTATGTGTGCAGTTGTGCTATATGGGGCTCTTGTGGCTATGCTATGCAGTACTGTGGGATGTGTCTGGTGCTGCTCGGCCGTATCTGGGACCAGTGTGGAGTGCAAGCGGCCAGCAGTGACGTCACACCACCCCCGTTCGTAAGTAAGAGTCGTTCGTAACTCGGATGTTCGTAAGTCGGGGACTGCCTGTATATAGAGTCAGGTTAGAATGTCCAGCAGGCCACTCACCTGCAACATCCTGGTGCCTGCAAGAGGGGGGCAGATGGCAGCTCTGTCGCCCGCGGAGGATCTCCATGTGGCTAGCAGGTCTCTTCCGTGTGTACAGTGTAGAGGGGAGGGGCCCTCGACCCGTGCAGCTAATCGACTGCAGTGTACAAGTGAATTGCTCTATTGTACACTGAAGAGAGCAGCCGATTAGCCGGGTCAGAGGCCCCTCCCCTCTCCACTTGCGGTCGGGAGGTTGGAGAAAGACTTTTTAAAAAAATGTTTTATTCTGCACTTAGTTCAGATTGCCCGGGTCCTCCTGCTGGTCGGGACCGGTACAACAGGGCCAGTTGTACCAGCTTATCAGTGGTCCTGACTGGGGTCACATTAGCTGAGTGAGGGAGAGAAAAGGAGAAGAAAAATACTGGAATGATGATTGTGCATCATTTTAAAGGGTGACGTGACTTCAGAATATTAGATTGTAAAGATATACAACTCTGCTTGACCTACATTAAAAGATTACCATTACATAATATAACATGCTGTGCAGTTGATTGATATAATCCTTTTTTTTTTTTCCTTTACTTTTTTTTTGCAGGTGGTTAAAGCAGAAGAGAATACAAAAACGGGTTGAACAACAAGCTGCTAAAGAAAGATCTAGAAGACTTTTGCTGGAAGCCCGAAGAAGCAAGCAGATACATAATTTGTTGTACAACATCTCTGACTCCAGATCATTCCGCTACATTGATCCCTACAGCTAAAAAGTACATTCTGTTTCAGTATTCAGCACTGGTACATATTTATGTACCAACATTTACTGTATGTGTTACCACCAGACGAATTACAAACAAAAGCTATATTTTTTATTTAGTTTCTTTAGGATATATTTTTATGTGTCTGACTAGATTATTATTGAATTGTTTTATTAGTAATTTGTTACTATATAAAATTGCCATCCCAGGGATTTTATGCAACAAATGGTAATCCAAAGCATTTTCCACCATAACAGTCATCCAAACTATTTTGATCATAAACACTGTGCTGGGTTTTGCTAATTAAGAAATAACCAGAGGTAATATTTAGACTAATTTCACATGGGCTCTAGATGCGAACACTGCGCAGCTCCTGAGTTGTGAAGGCTCTGCCTGGCATGGCAGCGCTCCCATAGAAGCTTCTAGCTTAGGATGGAAGAGTACACCATTTTAGATCCTGTATTTAGGAGTACATTTGGCAGACATTGGAAACATGAACCTTTTGACATATGTACACACCTAGCTTTATAGTGAACCAATGCTTTTCTCTAAGCAAAACCTTGTCAGCTGCATATAATAACTTTCTCTTTTGGAAAACAAAGAGAGGAAGCTCTATGTTCATTCCAAGTCATGAACAGTTTCTGGAATCACTTTGAAAAGCAATTTGTTGCTGGTGTACAGTGAGGGAAACAAGTATTTGATACCCTGCTGATTTTTTTACCTTTGCCCACTGACAAAGAAATGATCAGTCTATAATTTCAACCACTTCCGGACCACCCGCCATCAATATACGTCGGCCCTTTGATGTTAAATACCGGAGTTATGGAAGCAGATAGCTGCCATAACCCCAGTATTTTCTTCAACGGCGGGCGGTCCGCTTTGGGATAAAAGTGGTCCCCGCGGCAGATTCGCCACAAGATCACTTTTATGTGTGGTGGGAGAGGTGTCCCTTCCCCCGTGTCTCGGTTGTCTCCACCGATTACCGGATCCATCGGTAGCAAAAGAGATGATCCGATGCTCTTGCCTCTTGGGCAGGAAGTCGAGTGAGGGCATGATAGCCCCCACTTGACCCTATGCACTTGGAGGATGGGAGCAACGTCAAACGTCACTTCCGCCCTCCGACCTTAACCAATTCAATACTGGGTACTTTCACCCCCTTCCTTCCCAGACCAATTTTCAGCTTTTAGTGCTGTCGCAACACTGGACCCAAATTATATTTTTGTCCTTTTTTTCACATAAATAGAGCTTTCTTTTGTTGGTAATTACCACTGGGGTTTTTATTTATGAAAGAAAGACTTAAAGTTTTCAAAAATCATGCATTTTTCTTGGTTTATGTTATACAGTTTTGCAAATTAGTAATTTCTTTTCATAAATGTTGACCAAAAATGATACTGCTACATTTCTTTGGTAAAAATAACCCAAATCAGGGTTTATTTGGTGTTGGTAGTGATGGGGGACAGACAGATGTATTGTGCACTGTGACAGATGTGATGGAGGACAGACAGATGTGTTGTGCACTGTGACAGATGTTTTATGGGACACTGACATGTGTATGGGGACAGGGGTGACAGTTGTTCAGACCCCCCCCACTGAGCTCAGTGGGGAGAGAACTGTTTACATTGTGACGGCTGTGATTGGACACAGCCGTCACGTGAATGGGAGGGCCAATCACATATCCCAATCTCTGCTCGTCTGGATCCTGTGATCATAAAGATCACAGGATCGAGCCACAGCTCGCCTCGTGGCCATGCTGCGAGCACTCGTTCTGAGGGACGTTCCTGAACGTCTACTCAGAACGGCGAGGCGCAAGTTTATGTACGGTGGCTGGGTGGGAGGTGGCTAAAGGGACAATTTAAAAAAGTGAGATCTGAGGTCTTTTTGACCCCAGATCTGACATTAAAGAGGTCCTGCCCTGCGTATTTCTTTTACAAGGGATGTTTACAGTCCTTGTAATAGGAACAAAAGGGATCCAAATTTTCTTTTTTTAAAAGGACAGGGTAAAAATAAAGAGTAAAATAAATAAGAGCTTTCAGTGCTCTCACATTTTGAATGACAAATACTCAGTCATGCAACACGGTACCCATATGAAATGTTTGTCCTTTTTTTCACACCAATAGAGCTTTCTTTTGGTGGTATTTAATCACCACTGGGTTTTTATTTTTTGCGTTATAAATAAAAAAAGACCAAACATTTTGTTTCTTTTATAAAATTTTGCAAATTTAGTAATTTTTCTTCATAAATTTTGACCAAAATAAACCCAAAAAAATAAAACTCAATAAAAATAACCCAAATGATTGTATATTATGTGGTCTTTGTGAAAGTTATAGAGTCTACAAGCTATGGCGGCAACCATTAAAAATTGATCACACCTGATGTACTGATGGCCTATCTCATTTCTTGAGACCCTAACAAGTCAGGAAAGTACAAATACCCCCCAAATGACCCCTTTTTGGAAAGTAGACATTTCAAGGTATTTATTGATGGGCATGGTGAGTTTTTTCACGTTGTCATTTTTTCCCACAATTCTTTGCAAATGAAGATTTTTTTTTCCACAAAATTATTTCACAGGTTATTTCTCACACCCAGCGTATGCATACCACAAATTACGCCCCAAACCACATTCTGCTACTCCTCCTGACTATGGTGATATCACATGTGTGAGACTTTTACACAGCCTGGCCACATACAGAGGCCCAACGTGCAGGGAGCACCATCAGGCATTCTAGGGACATACATTACACAATGAAGTGACACTGTAGAGCACTGATGGGGCACAGATGTGGCACTGCTGGGCACTGATATGGTACTGCTGGGCACTGATATGGCATGGATTGGGGCACTGATATGGCACGGATTGGGGCACCGCTGGGCACTGATAGGGGCACTGCTGGGCACTGATATGGCATGGATTGGGGCACTAATTATGGTACCGCTGGGCACTGATAGCGGCACTGATATGGCACTGCTGGGCACTGATAGGGGCACTGCTGGGCACGGATTGGGGTACTGCTGGGCACTGATTTGGCACAGATTGGGGCACTTATGGGCACAGATTGGGGCACTTTATGGGCAAAGATTGGGGCACGGATTGAGGTTGGCACTGAAAGAAGTACCTCCAGCAGCCTCACGCTGCATCTACTCCCTCCGTTGCTCACACGATCTGTGTGAGCAGTGAAGAGAACCGGACATGACGTCGGTTTGTTTACACTGATCACTCCATCACTGGACGGAATGATCACATGGTAAAGGCTGCTGTCATTGGCCCTTTACCACGATCTGTGACCACAGGGCGCACGATTCTGGGAGGACGTCATAGTACGCCCTCCCAGAATTTAGCGACAGCGTTGTAGCCGTCATTCGGCTATGGCCCGGTTGTCAAGTGGTTAAAGTGTATTTTTACCAAAAAAATTGCATTTGTAAGACCGCTGGGTCAAATATGGTGTGACCTAAAGTATTGCAATGACCGTCATTTTATTCTCCAGAGTGTCTGAAAAAATATATAATGTTTGGGGGTTCTAATTTTCTAGCAAAAAAAATAATTTTAACTTGTAAATAACAGATGTCAAAAATAGGTTTGGTCCTTAAGTGGATAATGGTAGGTTTTATTTTAACAGTGAGAGACAGAATAACAACAAAAATATCCAGAAAAACGCATTTCAAACAAGTTATAAGTTGATTTGCATTTTAATGAGTGAAATAAGTATTTGATTCCCTATCAGCCAGCAAGATTTCTGGCTCCCAGGTGTCTTCTATACAGGTAACAAGCTGAGATTAGGAACACTCTCTTAAATGGAGTGCTACTAATCTCAGCTTGTTACCTGTATAAAAGACACCTGTCCACAGAAGCAATCAATCAATGAGATTCCAATCTCTCCACCATGGCCAAGACCAAAGAGCTGTCCAAGGATGTCAGGGACAAGATTGTAGACCTACACAAGGCTGGAATGGGCTACAAGACCATCACCAAGCAGCTTGGCGAGAGGTGACAAAAGTTGGTGCGATTATTCGCAAATGGAAGAAAAACAAAATAACTGTCAATCTTCCTCGGTCTGGTGCTCCATGCAAGATCTCGTGGCATTTCAATGATCATGAGAATGGTGAGGAATCAGCCCAGAACTACACAGGAAAATCTTGTCAATGATCTCAAGGCAGCTGGGACCATAGTCACCAAGAAAACAATTGGTAACACACCATGCCGTGAAGGACTGAAATCTTGCAGCTTCCGCAAGGTTCCAATGCTCAAGAAAGCACATGTAAAGACCCGTCTGAAGTTTTCTAACGAACATCTGAATGATTCAGAGGAGAACTGGGTGAAAGTGTTGTGGTCAGATGAGACCAAAATCAAGCTCTTTGGCATCAACTCAACTCGCCGTGTTTGGAGGAGGAGGAATGCTGCCTATGACCCCAAGAGCACCATCCCTACCGTCAAACACAGAGGGGGAAACATTATGCTTTGGGGGTGTTTTTTTGCTAAGGGGACAGGACAACTTCACCACATCAAAGGGACGATGGACGGGGCCATGTACTGTCAAATCTTGGGTGAGAACCTCCTTCTCTCAGCCAGGGCATTGAAAATGGGTCCTGGATGGGTATTCCAGCATGACAATGACCAAAAACACACAGCCAAGGCAACAAAGGGATAGCTCAAAAAGAAGCACATTAAGGTCCTTGAGTGGCCTAACCAGTCTCCAGACCTTAATCCCATAGAAAATATGTGGCGGGAGCGGAAGGTTTGAGTTACCGAATGTCATCCTTGAAACCTTAATAACATGGAGAGGATCTGCAAAGAGGAGTGGGATAAAATCCCTCCTGAGATGTGTGCAAACCTGGTGGCCAACTACAAGAAACATCTGACCTCTGTGCTTTCCAACAAGGGTTTTGCCACCATGTACTAAGTCATGCGTTTTTAAAATGGATTTTTGTTGTCATTATTCTGTCTCTCACTGTTAAAATAAACCAACCATTAAAATTTTAGATGGATCATTTCTTTGTCAGTGGGCAAACGTACAAAATCAGCAGGAAATCAAATACTTTTTTCCCTCTGTATCTAAAGGGTAAATGACACAAAATATTTTAAAGGTACCTTTTGGTCAAGACTAAAAATTAAGTCTTGAGATACTTACATTGAGCACAGTCTACTTGCTCAATATTTTAATATTTTATCCTGCCATTGCTATATTGTACCATTCTGCCCTAGTGCATTTTAACCACTTGACAACTGGGCACTAAAACCCCCTTCCTAACCAGACCAATTTTCAGCTTTCAGTGCTCTCACATTTTGAATGACAATTACTCAGTCATACTACACTGTACCCAAATGAAATTTTCGTCCTTTTTTTCACACAAATAGAGCTTTCTTTTGGTGGTATTTAATCACCACTGGGGTGTTTATTTTTTGAGCAATAAATGGAAAAATACCGAAAATTTTGTAAAAAAATGCATTTTTCTTTATTTCTGTTATAACATTTTGCAAATTAGTAATTTTTCTTCGTAAATTTTGGCCAAAATTTATACTGCTATATGTCTTTGGTAAAAATAACCCAAATTAGTGTATATTATTTGGTCTTTGTGAAAGTTATAGAGTCTACAATCTATGGTGCCAATCACTGAAAATTGATCACACCTGATGCACTGACGGCCTGTCTCATTTCTTGAGGCCCTAACAAGACAGGCTGTCTC
>BLSH010281355.1:801119-817690 GCA_018402905.1 Glandirana rugosa | reverse complement strand
GTGTGACGGATTGGCGCGCGGGAGCGCGATTGTGGGAGGACGTTATATAACGTCCTCCCACAACAATGGGTGCCACTTGCCGACGTGTTTCCACGTTACACTGTCGGCAAGTGGTTAAAGATTGGAGAACCTCTGATTGTGTTGCAGGAGAAACACTCCCCAAACACCCCTGTTGTATAGCGAATCGCATTAGGCAGTGATCATTTTACTCTTTACTCCATCTTAGGCAGTGTGCCCCCCCCCCCAAGATTCCCACCATAGAGAGTGTGGAACTCAAACACAGCACTCCTTAAGGAAGCCTGATGGTAGCCCAGCCTGGCATTGCCTAAGTACAGTTCACAATGTCAAGCCTGTTCTACTTTCTTCATTGTGTTTGCCCTGCTGAGTTTCCCAGCAAGAATTCTTGCCCATGGTAAAAATTAACCGTTCACACCGGGCTCTTTCAGTGCAACAAAAAGGCTTTATGGAACAAAGTTGTATGTAGAAACAGCCATACAAGGAAAGGCAGCACAACACTGCAACATCCTTAACGCAGCATTAAATCCAAAACCAATAGTGTAATATATTGCAACTTACCAACCTGAAGATGTTGGAGCTGCATTGGTTTTCTTTTTTTTTAGGCTTTTTTCCTTCTGTTTTCACCTAGTTATCTGGCCAGTAACACACCTCCTGTATTAAAGTACCTACACTCTGGATGAATGAGCACAGTGGCACCGTTAGACACTAGCACTGTCAGTCTAGTTGAGGGTATTGTTAGATGAACTAGCAGATTTAGATACACAAACAAATTGAAGCCAAAATCCAGCTAATACTTTATATACCTTTTTTTTTTTCCTTTTGCAATAAAGGTTTTACATAAATGAAAACTGACCACTGTAAGCACCCCTGTCAGTGTTCAGTGGTTTGTCTCATCTCTGTAGCTGATGCATTCTGCTGGAGAGCTTGTTCTTTTTAAAAACAACTGACTTACTAGCTGGATCACCTGGTGAAAATAGAAAGATAGAAAGCCTAAAAAAGAAAACTAATGCAACCATTACATCTAAGAAATGGTAAGCTGCAATATATTAAATGTTTGCTTTTGGGTTTAATACCACTTTAATAGCACTAGAACTAGGAGTTTATAGTAGTGAGTTCTGCGCCTTGCAGTGGGATATGAAATATCCTGGCATTCCTCTGAAGGAATGTGTGAAATTCTCCCTGTGGTAGGAGGAGCACATGTACAGTATATTGGCTTCCTGCCTACATCATTCCTAACAGGCGTATAATTGCTTTCTGCCTACATTTTTCCTAGCAGCCAGGTCCTGGATCAGGAAGGTGATGCATCTCAGCCACAGCAGAATGATACAGATACAAACGAATTCACTTACTGACAATATTACTATATACTTAGCACTCCAACAGCATCCTAGACTGACAGGGAGCGGTTGCCAAGCAACCTGAGGCAGGATAACAACTTAAAGGACTTCAGTACCAGTGACTGCCCAGTTTACAAAGATTTATCATACAGCAAGTGGAGACATCTTGTGGTGATTTAGAAGAATTGCAATGTGACATTCTCTAAGTGCATAACCCTATATCCTGCACTCCCCACACACCTACTGCAGACTCTATTCTATGCAGTCTCTTTCGTATTTGAAGCCTGATCAAAACAAACATCAATACTAAATAGGTTTTCACATCCACCTATCATGCCTTGAAGCTTTGCATGTGTAAAAAACATAAGGCTAAAAGAGGAAGATCCACAACTAATTGCCCCTTTCTGAATTCTGGTTATAGTGGATTACAGGTAACTCAGATTGAGGTCAACTTATTTTTTTATTATTTCAGAGCAGTTGTAGTGTTTGCTGTATAATATTGGGGCCTCGCTGATTGGTTTCTGTTGTTTCCAGGATTTGCTCTTTAATGCCATGTTTCTTAGCAATCTATAACCTCATGTTGGCAATCACTTCTATTTCCACGCACTGTAATCAATGTAGAAAAGAAATTATTGCATACAAGTGGTTAGGTTGCGCAATAACATGAGATTACAATCATTAGCCCTTTAATTTCCTGTCTGATCAGTTTAATGACACGTCATTAGTTTTACTTAGTAACTTGCAACATTTACAATGACTATGGCATTACTATTGAAAATATGCATATTAAAATAAAATGTTATTTCTAGCAATTTTTGAATGAAGAACAAAGCATGGGGACAGTACAGAAAATGCTGATGTAAATCTGATTCCATAAATGCTGTCTTTTTTCTATTCCAATACAGGAAAGGGATGCTGTGCTGTTGTTTGCTAAAACCCAGTGGAGAGCAGAAAAGTGGCCATTACTTGACAATTAACATTGATAGACCAGAAAAGTAATCACAATTTAAACAAAAGTCAGAAACATTTAACTGTCCATTACTCTACATAGGCAGTACAGAAAGGCAACAGAGTCAACATTAGTTTTCATACAGCAGCTGAACTCTTAAAGGGTATCCTTCAATCTGCTGAGCTCCCTGTAATAACATGGAAAAGCCCACCTTCCAACAATACTCTGTAAACAAGCACAAGGCCTTCATCCATCTGTTGCATATATTATCTGTATCAGAGAAATATGGTGCTTCTCATGAAAAATAAAAGTATTTGATGGTTCTGTTGCAGTGTCTCATTCCATAAAGAGGTAGAACTGCAGATTAAATCTGTAATTAGAGATCTGTCCCCCCAAAAAAAGACAAAAGTGGTTGGAGAATAAGACCTTTCTCTGTTATTACATAGTAAGGTTATGTGTAGAGCAGTGTGATAACTTCTCTGTTTAACAGATGCTTACTCTCAAAAATTAAACTTAAGCTGGCCATACACAGATTTTTGTTCGAATGTTTGTATGAAATGCAATCAATTCATCAATGCTATCGATGAGTCAAATAATTTACATTTAAAAGCATTTAAAACATTCAGCCAGACTCAGGGGCGTATCATGAAATTAGTGGGCCCGTGTGCAAGCCCACACCGCACCGATCATCCCCGGCTGTCATCCAGGGAGAGATCATCCATGGGTGCAGTGTGGGTCAGAGCACAGTGGGCCCCCCACCCCTCAGGGCCCGTGTTCAGTGAACACCCTGCACCCATGGATGATACACCACTGGCCAGAATTAATTCCCAGATGTATTAAACAGGTTTCTTTTATTGCTGATAAAATCAATGAAAGAATAATGCAACGTTTATTTAAAAGAGAAATATGGCTTTTAAAAAAAAAATCTGGATGGATGCATCATCGATGAGATGCTGCATCTGTCTCCTGCCACCTCTAAGGCTGAGAACAGAGCGTTCACACACTGCTGATCGCTCAGTTCTCTCTGCTCTAAGCAGAGAGCTGTGACGGCCAGTCTCTCGCTCTCTGCTTTAGATATAGATATATTGCATATTCAGAAGTATATTAATGTATACATTACATGTTCAGCAGCCAATAGGGTTGTAGTGGATATCTTACTTTTCTTAGCACATGCGCATTTCAAAAAATACAATTTATCCTGCCTTAACTGTTAACCACAACCGCATTAACAGTTAGAATTTAATCTGCTCAGATAGGAAATGAAAAAGAAATTCCACCCGTTGCCTTCAATTTTTCTCATCACTACAATCTCAAATGATTACTGATCTGTCCCCAATAACTATTAGTAAAGCAAACTTTTCAAAAGTTAAACATTTTCAAGCAAACTTTTAATGGAGCAAGCTTTACACATTCTATGTATGTCTATTTATGATTAGAGTAACTCTTATATTATGGATTGGGGTTAGGCCAGAAGTGATCACAAAAGGGCAGCCAATAGCATGTGAGCTGGAGGGAGCTTATGTGAATGGTTATAGGGTATACACCGCTTCATTATGAATTTAGCAACTTTTGCACCTCAGGCAAAATTAGTGTAATGCTGTGTTAAGCCAGTAAAGCAAAATGTCAGTGACAGTAAAATTAGAATTGTGTATTCAGAAATAACAAAAACATAAAACCTTATAGGGGAGGATTACCATTTAGGGGAAATATAAAAGGAAACAATTATCTTCTAACTGGTGATGGGCAATGTTGGCTTAATTCCTACAGTGAACAGAACTCACACAAAGCCAATATACAGGAAGCACTAACCTATACAAACCCACAGGAACTCCATGGGAAAAAATGACTATCTCAAAATACCTTTCTTTGCTAATAGCACTAGAGAAAATTGAGTACTGTCCGTGATACTTTTTTTATTTGCACTAACATAAAATTTTTCAGGACAAGCTTTCGGGGTATCTCCCCTTCTTCAAGGTCCAAGCAGTACTTAATACGGCTACAATCACCTCAAGCTAATAGCACTACAAATTTGCAAAGAAAGTTTTCATCCACAATTTCACATAAAGTGGAATTTTAGTAATGTTATTCTTTGGATAAAGCAAGGGGAGGGGGGAGTGTAGACACTCTATTTGTTTTTTATTGCTGTCTATGCCCCATTGTGGAGATTACCCCTCAATTTCTACCCCCAAGACACAGCAAGATGCAAAAAATATATATATATCTCTAAAGTAAGAGCACATCCCTACCAGAACTGATGTCTCAGTTGAAACGTTTCCCCTCTACTTCTGTACACAGACAGTAATAAAAAGTCGTTGTCTCAACCCTATAAGGCACTTTTCATTGAGCTATAACCCTTCCATTTCCCACCTCTATTTAAAAGGAGAAAAACAGTTTTGGCTAGAGTTCTTTGTGGCACCTTGGAATTCTACATTATTGCCAATAGATATAGAATGATACAAGACATATACTTTAGTAGTATTTAATGGCATTTATTTTGTGTTGATTTACATTTTTCTTTCATTTGGTGTCATTTCTTTTTTTTTTTTTAATAATGGAATTTTAATGTATTACCACAGCTATTTTGATTACCATGAGTGGGTACTAATTGTAAATGTCTGTCATTCAGTGCAACATGTATGAAGACTTTGAGATAAAAACAATGAAACATTTGAAGCTTCGGTGCTTCACAGAATAAAAATTATAGTTTGTTTATGCATTGGTCTGGCTGCATATGTTAATGAGCTGAGAATGGTGAAATTGAATCTGTTCCAAAAGAAGTACAATATTACAGAAGTCAGTTTTCTCTTTTTATTTACTATTCTATAACTTCCATGTGTAGTATTTCCAGGTCCTAACTTACCAATACCATCTGTCCTATATAATGGCCAATGCTACTTTGGGTTTTTTATATATGGTATCCATATATCCCAGAGTAAGCCATTCCCTTCAATCCATCACTTGATAATGACACTTAACATCACAGATAATTACTTTTTTAGAGCCTAGAAAAGCATTCTTAAGTATTTCCACTTTAATCTGGGTGTTTTTTTTTTTCACAGAAAAAGACTTTATTGAGCATACATAAAATAAACAGTACAAATTCCAGAACAATACAGAATCAGCATATTTTTCATTGTCTATCCTCTTCCTCGTGTCCTTGGTTATGGCAAAACATTAGACAATGCAAGGAAAAGCATCTACACCTTGCAAGGACAAAATGCCAATACAGGTCTTAATCTCAAATAAACAGTGACAATTAGGCATCCTTTTAAAAATTACATAGCCTCCCTCCTCCCTGACAAAGGGGTCCTTAGTATCTGTAGTTAGTTTTCTGTGCCTTATCGCAATAATAGTCAAACCAGAACAAGATCTACCAGGGCTAAGCCAGGCACACTCAACCAGGGTGACCAATGTTCATCAAATTTTCCAGATCTTCCCTGATCTGGCTGTTTTAGAGGTAATGCTGGGACATTGTGAGCTTGTTATGTTGATGTAGTAGGCATAGTTTGGCACAGTGTGGGTCAGTGTGCCATAGCCTGAATTTTAGCTTCTATCTTTGCACTAATTAATGAAGAAGGATGAGGGTGGTAGTGTCATGTTCATTTAAATACAAGACAACATGGCAGCTCTCCTTTTTTTTTTTTTATTTAAAAAAATTATTTTTATTGATTTTATAGCAAACAATATAAACATCAGACAAACACTGAGGGGCCAATCCTGGCTTCCTCTGGGATCGCGTAGGATCCCTAACTAACTAGGCATAGTCAAACTATCTAGCAAGAGTATATCCTTAGGCTTCCAACCTATTTAAACACCCCCCCTCCCATCCCCCCTGCATTGCCCAGTCAAACCTTCATCACCCATATCCTGCGGATAAGTCACATGTTTTAAACCAAGTTGATCTTCCGTTTCTGTTGAATAAAGAATGGTTTGAGGAACCCCTTCTCACCACTATACCCTGGGATTGAAGCTCTCCTTTTTTAATGTCACGTTCATCTAATATTTCTGGCAGGCATTAGTGCAAGATATATACAATAAATACTATGGGTAAAGAGGAAAATCAGCATACACTGGTTGGTATCACCTTGGCAATATTTAAACCTAACTGAAAACTGTGTAAGCCATACATTGGATAATATAATCCATTCGGTTAACTCCAAACTTGGAAAGATAATCAATACAGAAGGCGCTACAATAATTGAGCACTTAACTGAAAAAAATCATATTTTTAGTGTGGAACATACAAATGCAGTACAAATGTAGAGTAATAAAAGAGCACAACCCACAAAAATGGTTGTTGAAATGCATATATTGAAGTATGTGAATATTGCACCCCCTTCATCCACAGCCCTCACAGTGCCTGTGAACAGAGCTGTCCAAGGACAGATGGGCTCACCAGCATTAATTGGTGGAACAGCCACCCGATGGTGTTCCATACAGTTTACTCTTAAAGTGACATGTGCTAAAATAAATGCATTTGAAAAATAAATTATATATAATTCATATATAATCACGAACATATATCTTTTGCAACAAATACCATATATCAATAGTACAGTTCCATTGCTACTTTTGGCGACTTCAGGGGCGAATTGAATAGACAACTGTGCAGGAACCTGCGTAGATGTCTGTCAAATTGCCCCCCGAAGTCGGACTGCATTGCCGGTTGGAAATCAGCTGAACTGAACTTTCTAACCTGCTTCAGTGTGAACCTGGGCTAAAAGTCCCAAACACCATCCAATCTTTGTGAAATTACCAGTCTAATTCTTCTACTTCTTTCTTCCAAAGTTAAACAAATCTTCCAACGTGAAACAAACACCTGGGTGCCCTTCACCACACCTTGTGGGTATCTTCTCACCTGGTCTGAAGGACCACCATCATAATTATTCTTGTTTTTTGGCACAGTGTAGTGATTGCACAGTTGGGGGGAGCTGTTTTCTGACATTTCTATGTACAGTATCTCTCAAAAATGAGTACACCCCTCACTTTTTTGTAAATATTTTATTATATCTTTTCATGTGACAACTTTGCTACAATGTAAGGTAGTGAGTGTACAGCTTGTATAACAGTGTCAATTTGCTGTCCCTTCAAAATAACTCAGCAGAAAGCCATTAATGTCTAAACCACTGGCAACAAAAGTGAGTACACCCCTAAGTGAAAATGTCCAAATTGGGCCCAAAGTGTCAATATTTTGTGTGGCCCCATTATTTTCCAGCACTGCCTTAACCCTCTTAGGCATGGAGTTCACCAGAGCTTCACAGGTTGCCACTGGAGTCCTCTTCCACTCCTCCATGATGACATCACGGAGCTGGTGGATGTTAGAGACCTTGCGCTCCTCCTCCTTCCATTTGAGGATGCCCCACAGATGCTGAATAAGGTTTAGGTCTGGAGACATGCTTGGCCAGTCCATCACCTTTACCCTCAGATTCTTTAGCAAGGCAGTGGTTGTCTTGGAGGTGTGTTTGGGGTCGCTATCATGTTGGAATACTGTCCTGCGGCCCAGTCTCCGAAGGGAGGCGATCATGCTCTGCTTCAGTATGTCACAGTACATGTTGCCATTCATGGTTCCCTCAATGAACTGTGGCTCCCCAGTGCTGGCAGCACTCATGCAGCCCCAGACCATGACACTCCCACCACCATGCTTGACTGTAGGCAAGACACACTTGTCTTTGTACTCCTCACCTGGTTGCTGCCACACACGCTTGACACCATCTGAACCAAATGAGTTTATCTTGGTCTCATCAGACCACAGGACATAGTTCCAGTAATCTATGTCCTTATTCTGCTTGTCTCCAGCTTTCTTGTGCATCATCTTTAGAAGAGGCTTCCTTCTGGGACGACAGCCATGCAGTCCAATTTGATGCAGTGTGTGGCGTATGGTCTGAGCACTGACAGGCTGAGCCCCCACCCCTTCAACCTCTGCAGTAATGCTGGCAGCACTTATACATCTATTTCCCAAAGACAACCTCTGGATATGACGCTGAGCATGTGCACTCAACTTCTTTAGTTGACCATGGCAAGGCTTGTGCTGAGTGGAAGCTGTCCTGTTAAAGCACTGTATGGTCTTGGTCACCATGCTGCAGCTCAGTTTCAGGGTCTTGGTAATCTTCTTATAGCCTACGCCATCTTTATGTAGAGCAACAATTCTTTTTTTCAGATCAGTAGGAGAAGTAAAGGATGAGCCGGCACACTAAAAAATGGATCAAATCTTTTGGTTTATTGCTTCATGATCAGGTTAAAGGCAGTACAAGCTGACGCGTTTTGGCATCAATAGTGCCTTGTTTCAGATCCTCAGAGCGTTCTATGCCATGAGGTGCCATGTTAAACTTCCAGTGACCAGTATGGGAGAGTGAGAGCGATAACGCCAAATTTAACACACCTGCTCCCCATTCACACCTGAGACCTTGTAATGCTAACAAGTAACATGAGGGAAAATGGCTAATTGGGCCCAATTTGGACATTTTGACTTAGGGATCTACTCACTTTTGTTGCCAGTGGTTTAGACATTAATGGCTGTGTGTTGAGTTATTTTGAGGGGACAGTAAATTTACACTGGTATACAAGGTGTACACTCACTAATTTACATTGTAGCAAAGTGTAATTTCTTCAGTGTTGTCACATCAAAACTTATAATACAATATTTACAAAAATGTGAGGGGTGTACTCACTTTTGTGAGATACTGTATATGCCTGTGCATGGGTGTGTAAAATGATTACTCTTCTATATGAAATCACACTGTACATAGTGACCACAGGAGAACATGCTTTCTGGAGGTGGAAGCAAGGAGAGCCAGTTACCTTGTTGAGAATTGTCAGATGTGAACACAGTATAAATCAGCTGATTTTTAGAGTGGCATTTGTGGATGAGGCTCTTTATCTTCTCAGATGGTAAAGCTGCCCATTCCTCTTGGTAAAAAGCCTCCAGTTCCTTGAAATTATTGTGATGTCTTGCATGAACTGCACATTTGAGATCTCCCCAGAGTGGCTCAATGATATAGAGGTGGCCACTCCAGAACCTTCACTTTATTCTACTGTAGCCAATGACAGGTCGACTTGGCCTTGTGTTTTGGATCATTGTCTGGTTGGAATGTCCAAGTACATCCCATGCACAGCTTCCTGGCTGATGAATTCAAAAGTGCCTCTAGGATTTTTTTGATAACATACTGCATTCATCTTGCCATCAATTTTGACCAAATTTCCTGTGCCTTTGTAGCTCACACATCCCCAAAACATTAGCGATCCACATCCGTGTTTCACAGGCCTTGTTGAGAGTTTATGGTTGTGGCCTAAAAACTCAATTTTGGTCTCATCACTCCAAATGACTTTGTGCCAGAAGGTTTGAGGCTTGTCTCTGTGCTGTTTGGCGTATTGTAAGCGGGATACTTTGTGGCATTCGCGTAGTAATGGCTTTCTTCTGGCGACTTGACCATGCAGCCCATCTTTCTTCAAGTGCCTCCTTATTGTACATCTTGAAACAGCCACACCATCTGTTTTCAGAGAGTGCTGAAGTTATTTGTGGGTTTTTCTCTGCATCCCGAACAATTTTCCTGGCAGTTGTGGCTGAAATTTTAGTTGGTCTACCTGACCGTGGTTTGGTTTCAACAGAACCCCTCATTTTCCACTTCTTGATTAGCATTTGAAAACTGATGATTAGCATTCTCAATTCCTTGGATATCTTTTTATATCCCTTTACCTGTTTTATACAGTTCAACTACCTTTTCCCGCAGATCCTTTGACAGTTCTTTTGCTTTCCCCATGACTCAGAATCCAGAAACGTCAGTGCAGCACTGGATGAAAGATGCATGGGTCTGTTAGGAGTCCAGAAACTCATTGATCTTTCATACACACACACACTAATTGTAAGAAAACAGATCACAGGTGAGGATGGTTACCTTTAATAGCCTTTTTGTGTCAACTTGTGTGCATGTTATCAGGCCAAAATCACCAGGGTATGTAAACTTTTGATCAGGGTCATTTGGGTAGTTTCTGTTGTCATTACGATTTAAAAAGAGTAAACACAGTTGATTGATAATGGTGAAAGAAATGTTTTTGTGTTATCATTCATATTCTCTGAAAAATGGCCAAGAAATCATAAATTCTGCCAGGGTATGCAAACTTATGAGCACAACTGTATTGTGAAAGATAATGTTACACCGAGTAAATTGATACCCAACATGTCATGCTTCAAAACTGAGCTCGCTAGTGGAATGGCGACAAAACTTTGGCACTTAAAAATCTGCATAGGCAATGTTTAAAAATGTCTATAGGTTACCAGTTTTAAGTTACAGAGGAGGTCTAGTGCTAAAATTATTGCTCTTGCTCTAACGATCTTGGCGATACCTCACATGTGTGGTTTGAACACCGTTTACATATGTGGGCACGACTTGCATATGCGTTCGATCTGCACACGAGTTCGGAGGGACGGGGCGCTTTAAATTTTTTTTTCTTATTTATTTTACTTTTTATTTTTTAGTTTTACACTGTCTTTAAAAAAATAAAATGAAAAAATTGATCACTTTCATTCCTATTACAATTAATGTAAACATCCCTTGTAATAGAAATAAGCAGGGCAGGGCCTCTTTAATGTGAGATCTGAGGTCAAAAAGACCTCAGATCTAACATTTAGACTTTAAAGCAATAAGAAAATTTAAAAAAGTCTTTTATCCACTTTAGCCCCAGCCACTGTCATACTGTGGCAATGTGGCTGCTTTCCGCAAATCGCTGTAGCTGTACGGCGGCGCGGGAACTCGCTTTTATGTGGCTCCCATTGGCCAGCGGGGGGAGCCAATCAGCAGGTGGGGCGGACTCGATGTCCGCCGGCCACCCACGATAGCTCCCCTCAGTGACAGAACGGGGATCTGCCTGTGTAAACCAGGCAGATCTCCTTTCTGACAGGGAAGATCACACAGATCCTGTCTTTCTGCTATGCAGGAAGACGGACCTATGTGTTTCCCCAGTCACACAGTCCCCCATACAGTTAGAAACACCTCCCACGGAACACATTTAACCCCTTGATCGCCTGATGTTAACCCCTTCCCTGCCAGTGCCATTAGTACAATAACAGTGCATATTTTTAGCTTTGGTTACTGTAATAATGACACTGGTTCCCAAAAAAAAGTTTAAAAAATGTCAGTTAGGTGTCCGATCTGTCCGCCGCAGTGTCGCAGTCCACTAAAAATCACTGATCGCGCCATTACTAGTAAAAAATAAATAAATAAATAAAAATGCCATAAATCTATTCCCTATTTTGTAGACGCAACAATTTTTGCGCAAACAAATCAATATACCCTTATTGCGATTATTTTACCAAAGATATGTAGCAGAATACATATCGGCCTAAACTGATGAATAAATTTGTTTTTTTACTTTTTTTTTTGGAAATGTTTTATAGCAGAAAGTAAAAAATTATTACTTTTTTTTCCAAAATTGTCTCTCTTTTTTTGTTTATAACGCAAAAAATAAAACCCGCAGAGGTGATCAGATACCACCAAACGAAAGCTCTATTTGTGGGGAAAAAAAGGACATCAATTTTGTTTAGGTACAGCGTTGCACGACTACACAATTGTCAGTTAAAGCGATGCAGTGCCGTATCGCAAAAAATGGCCTGGTCATTAGGGGGGAAATCCTTACGGTCCTTAAGTGGTTAAAAAAATAAAATCAAATTTCCCCTTTAAGACCATTGGGCAGAAGTGACGTTTGACGTCGCTTCCATCATCCAATGGTATGAAGTCGAGTGAGGGCCGCCATTCCCTCACTCGACTCCATGCCTCTTCTCCGCCGCTTACTGGATCCGTCGGAGCGTGTTAGGGGTCATCTGTCCCCCCCCGCCGATAAAAGTGATCTCGCAGTGAATCCGTCGGGGAGACCACTTTTATCAGAAAGCGGACCGCTTGCCATTTTTAAAAATACCGGGGTTATGGCAACTATCTGCTGCCATATAACAATGGTATTCAACATCACAGAGCCGATGTATAACGATGGCAGGCGGTCCCGAAGTGGTTAATGCATATGTAGCCATGTGCTCCCTTGGGACTAGCTAGTAGTTGTGATTCACCTTATAGCTGCCCTCAGTCGCACCATATCTCACACATTCGTAGACACTGACCAGGCCAGCACTTGTTTTTGTTGTTTTATTTAGGGGAAATAACTTGGATGGGGAAAAGGGGTGACTGTGGGATGCCCCAAGAATTATGGTACATGAACTCCCTATACAGTCCTGTATATGCACACTGACACTGCAGACTGCCCTTCTGCAGACTGTTACTCCTCACCACTCTCCAGCACATCACTTGCTGACCATTTCTCCTACAGTTCTCTCTCCAGCACTTCACTTAGTTCCCAGCTCGAAAGGAAATTTATCAAGCTTATCTACTCTTTTCTCTGCACCACGGCTAGCACATGGTGAGGCCTACACTGTGTCAGCAGGACCTCAGAATTACCCATTACAGGTCAATGTAGCAAAGTACTCGAGTGCTAGCCGGGCCTTTGATAGACTACAGCTCCCAACCCATTCTTCTTCCAGGTCCCACCAACCTGCTTTTCCTCAGTGACACTCCTTCCCCTGACTGGCTCCCAAGGCTTCCACAGACTGTCCATTATTCCTCTTCCAGCCTGCTCCAGCACTTTCTCTCCCAGCTCCAGGGTCTGTCACTCACCAACACTGGTGGATCACTTTAAAGTCTCTCTCCTCCTGTAGCACCTCCGCTGTTCTCCTGTTCCCCTGTGCGACCCCAGGAATCACCTCCACTCCTGGCTGCACCTCCAGGCCTCAAGGTCACCCCCCCAGATGGGAGCGACCTCCACAGCACCTCCTGCTACATCTCCGACTTCCACCCGACTTCTCCTCCCAGATTGGGCTGATTCAGAGTATTTAAGGAGGCCTGCCCCCTGCCAACACTGCTTGGGGATTAGTCAGGGCTCCTTAGATAGCATAAAAATCGGGCACTTTCCTTGTAAAATTGTAGACTCTACTGAGACAATTGAGTTAGTTGGTTTATTGCCTCTGATAATCCCTGCTGCTCTGTATTAACCCCTGGGGGAGTGAACCTGAAATGCAGCAATAATCAAGCGCTAAGGATTATCCAAGGGCACAGTGAGGCTTCATCATTGGAAAAATGGTCACATTTATTTTCATAAGTAACAGTTAAAAACAATGGACGTGACGGGGCTAGTGCTGATGTTGACACTGATAGCTCCATAGGAGCACAGCTCATTATTCTTCTATGTTACTGTTTTAACCCTAATTTAACTTCTACTATTTTTCGCCCATATTTGGACTTTTTTTACATCAGGCTTTTTGGCAATTGATGATCTTATCGTTTCCATTGTCAGGGCTATTTAGAACACTCCAGATTGCTCCACCTATCTCCCAGCTTCCTGATCAGAAACCCACCTCCAGGTTTCTAGAAAAGAAGTGGAAGGTTCTGGTGACCTCATCCATCAAGTCCACTCAATCCTCCCTGAGCCACTCCTCCCAGCCCAGATCAAAACATTCAGGACTACTCTTACACTCAGGCCTGACTAAATTTTGCCTTCTCTAGCAAACCCTGCTATAAAAACACACCTATACTATGGGGGCGCTACACATAGAATCATTTAAGGCAAAAACCTTCTGCCTTTAGAACCAATTTAAGGTGCGCAGGGTACTAGCTGATTTTCAAAACATACAATTCCAGTCTAAAGCCAGTAGAAAACAGCAAACCAGAGTTGAGGAGTAAGGGTTCATTCATATG
The DNA here is from genome assembly GCA_018402905.1 of Glandirana rugosa. Lineage (NCBI taxonomy): Eukaryota > Metazoa > Chordata > Amphibia > Anura > Ranidae > Glandirana > Glandirana rugosa. Next base: position 803,654 of record BLSH010281355.1, on the reverse strand, counting down.
TATGGCAGCCCTTGCCATCCCTCTGAAAAGCTATCTGCGATAGATCCCTTTTCAGAGACCTTTGACAGGCAGTGAGGAGGCGATATATGACCTCCTAACTGCCTGTTTTAATCTTGTACTTGCTGCTCCACCATGCTGAAACTGTGTGCATTAAAGCAAAGCATCTTTACTGTGCATGTTTATAGCCTTGAACAACTGCATGCTCATCTCTAGGTGGGCAGTTGGGGTGGCTCAACCACCTGCTTTTACCATCCCCTGGTCGCTTGTGTGAACAAGTCCTTAGATACAGAAATGCAGAGACATCTTTTATGTACAGAACCCATATGTGTAATCCCTGCTATTAGTTCATCCCATTTAGTTATTGAAATATCTTTCACTTTTAGCCACTGCTAATATTTTTGTCTTTTGCAGTTCACTATCCCTCCCCTAATAGACACCCAGGAGATGCAATGGAGAAGATAGAGTTGGCACCATCAGGACCCCTGTGGCAGCATTTCCTATTATGCCACTGTCCCACCCCACCTTGACCCATCCATCTCTCCACCCTTCCTTCTTGTCCATCCCTTCCTTCTACCCCCAACCCTATCCACCCCTCCTTTTTGTCCCTCCCTTCTTTCTACTCTCTACCCTCCCTTCTTATTCATCCCTAACTTCTATCCACAATCCTCTCCACCCTTCCTTCTTGTCCATCCCTAATTTCTACCCCAACCCTCTCCACTCTTCCTTCTTGTCCATCCCTAACTTCTACCCCAACCCTCTCCACCCTTCCTTCTTGTCCATCCCTAACTTCTACCTCAACCCTCTCCACTCTTCCTTCTTGTCCATCTCTAACTTCTACCCCAACCCTCTCCATCTTTCCTTCTTGTCCATCCCTAACTTCTAATCCCAATTAGGGCCGATCCTAGGGTCACAGATGCCTGGGTGCAGAAATATCTCTGGCGCCCCCTCATGCACGTGGTCATCTTACTAACCCCTCCCCTTTACAAATGTTTCAATGGCAACGGCTCAAACACAGAGATGCTCCCCTAAGGAGTCTTTATTACACTGGGATCCTCACATGATCTCTTAACAACAAAATACAGGAAGTGAAGCAGAGTACTTTAATGGGACTTGGAAGGGGGGCTCTCTCTGATGGACACAGAGAGGGCTTATGTTAGATAGTCTGTTAAAAAGAGCCCCTAAGACATACTGCAGACATGATACAAGAGATGGTCAGAGACTGCAGACATACTACAGGAGATGGTCAGAGGCTGCAGACATACTACAGGAGATGGTCAGAGACTGCAGACATACTACAGGAGATGTTCAGAGGCTGCAGACATACTACAGGAGATGGTCAGAGACTGCAGGCATACTACAGGAGATGGTCAGAGACTGCAGACATACTATAGGAGATGGTCAGAGAGTGCAGACATGATACAAGAGATGGTCAGAGACTGCAGTCATACTACAGGAGATGGTCAGAGACTGCAGACATACTACAGAAGATGGTCAGAGAATGTGACATACTACAGGAGATGGTAAGAGGCTGCAGGCATGATACAAGAGATGGTCAGAGACAAAGACAATGGTACACACTGTGCTCACCAGTCAGTAAGGCTGTACATAAGATAAAATAAACAAGTAAATATCGGCGCCAGACAAAATAAACAGGTAAGCTGCTGAACACTGTAAGGATAAATCCCAACCTCAATTCAAATAAACAATAAAAAATAATAAAAAATAATTTTTGTACATAAGATAAGCAATAAGCTGTGATACAATGACCAAGAGCAGCAACTAACACAGCAACAAATAGTCTTTAAAAAGTCTTTAAAAAGTCCAATGGACGATGCTGAATGCTCCTAGAGGCTGCACACGTGTAAAGAGCAGGAGGACTCTAGAGAAAAGGAATGAGAGGACAAAAAAAAGGAGCAAAAAAAAGCAGCGCCTCTAAGTACAGTATGTTGACCATTTAATATATTAAAAACAATGTGTGATACACTCACAAATATAGATGAGAAAAGGCAGGGCTTCCAGCGTGTACGGAGGAGCGGTACACGAACTGAAGGCTGAGCTGGAGGATCGTCACTTCCGGGTGCTGGAGAGCGGGGATCGCACCTGTTCGGACCATCCGTGGTCCTTCGTCAGGCAAAGTGGGGCCATGTCGGATAGGGGCAACATATATAGCTAATATTGGTCAATGTGGGCAGGGTGTATAGCACAACTCAAGTAAAACACACGGTAAAGGGGAGGAGGGAGGGGGGAAAAAAAGGAAAGAGGAAGCAAGGGGGATACACATAAGTCAACATTGATAGACATGTAACAACCGGAATATGTTAATAAAAATACTTATTTAGTATTTCACAGAATCCCCTCATCACAGACCCCCCACCCCCCAATCTCCATCACAGATTCCTCTTCATCACAGATCCCGCCATCACAGATTTCTATTCATCACAGAGCCCTCCATCACAGATTCCTCCCCATCACAGATTCCTCTTCATCACAGAGCCCCCGACACTACCCCTCCTTAGACACTACCTCCCGAGACAC
>BLSH010281355.1:713127-734545 GCA_018402905.1 Glandirana rugosa | reverse complement strand
CGCCCCCCCCCCCCCCCGCACGGAACGGGGCCCGAAGTGGCCGACCCGCGGCGCAGCTAAGATCGACTCGTGTCTGTTAGCTGTGCTGGGGAGACTACCTGGATCTAGGATATCCAGCCCGTTACCAAGCCAGCTTCTTGATTGTAGTCTTCATCAGCAGATTTCTTGAAAAAAAGAACGGGGAACCACAGGTCCCAGCAGGGAGCCAGGTCCTACTCCTTGCACTAGGCAGAAAAAACAGTGTGCTTCGCAGGGTGGAGGGGTTATACCAAGTGAGGACTGCTTTTAGCTGAACTGTGTTCTGCCTAGTCCACTCCTAGTGATAAGGTGGATAACCCCACATGTCATGAATAGAGCTGCTGCGTCCGTCAATGAACAAAAGAGAAAGAGGTTTTTATTACAAATTATATGAGCAGACTGCAGTTCTTCCTTAAAATAGAACTATAGGCAAAACTTGTTTTAATTTTAGATAGGGAGGGAGTGAGGGGGTGGGATTGGGAGATATAATCCCTGTCAGATTTTTTTTTTGCACCATCTGTGTCCCATTATGAAGAATTCCCTTCCAATGGCCAAACAGGCAGTTAGAGTAAAAACCCCGCAAATTAAAGTGATTCATTAGGGACCCCCCAGTCACTAGAGCTAGTGCCCCCATTGGATGATTCCCCCTCTATTGTTCTTCGAGGGACAACCAAAAATTGGGGATATATTTTTTTTACTTTCAATGATAATGGTAAACAGGACAAAGAGAGGGTGAATCTCCCTAATGGGCACACAGACCGCAATAAAAATTGACAAGCATTGTAATCCATCTAGAACATACAATAAACTGCGCTAAAAAATCCAAAACCAGCTGCAGCAGAAATACTAAAATGTATACGGTTATATGGAAAAAACAATAAGCTGCGCTCAAATCAATAAATAATAAATGACATATATAGAGTCCCAATGGTGTGGTATCCCTTGCACCACTAAAAGTCTGTGTTATTCACACTGATCGTAGTATCACCATAAGGAAAACAGTGAAGTGAATAAGAGGTCCACCACCAATAGTTGTAGGGGGGCTTACCAGAACACTGAGTGTTCAGTTGCATATAAATCCCCGACCTGGGATGTATGGTCACTCTTATCTCCACCTGCTGCTACCTCCACAAGTCAGAATCCGGCAGAGGAAGAAGTAAACAGTGCGTCTCCACTGAACACAGCAGACGTGAACGTGACAAGAACCCTCAGCCCCTGGAGATTCCAACAGTGGAAGGTGCACTATAGAGACAAAGGGACCCCTATCTGAGGTGGAGATAAGAGTGACCATACGGATTTATATGCAACTGAACACTCAGTGTTCTGGTAAGCCCCCCCTACAACTATTGGTGGTGGACCTCTTATTCACTTCACTGTTTTCCTTATGGTGATACTACAATCAGTGTGAATGACACAGACTTTTAGTGGTGCAAGGGATACCACACCATTGGGACTCTATATATGTCATTCATTGTAATCCATCTCCACTCTAACCAAAGTGAAAAAAAAAAGTTTTGCCTTTAGTTATCTTTAAAGCGGAGTTCCAGGCATTTTATCAGGAAGATAAGGCTAACTAGAAATATTCTTAAAAATGCTGCCTGCCTCCTCCTTCTACCTATGCTACATAGCCTGTTTAAAAAAGATCTCTGTAAAAATCTTCCCTATCAGTGAATGGCTGCAGCAGCAGCGGCGGCGGTGGGGGGGCAGCACCGACAACAGAAGGGCAATGGGAGCCGGCGGGTGACGTCACATCTCTGGGAGTTCAAAGACATTGTCGAGCGCTCCCAGCATTTTTAAGAATATTTATATTTATATTATGGGCGGCACAGTGGTCTAGTGGTTAGCATTTTCACCTGGCAGCAAAAGAATCGCTGGTTAGAATCCCAATCATGACACTCCCTGCCTGGAGTTTGCATGTTCTCCCTGTGCCTGCGTGGGTTTCCTCCGGGTACTCCGGTTTCCTCCCACACTCCCAAAGACATGATGATAGGTAAATTAGATCCTGTCTAAATTGGCCCTAGTATATGTATGAATGTGAGTTAGGGACCTTAGATTGTAAGCTCTTTGAGGGTAGGGACTGATGTGAATGTACAAAGTATATGTAAAGCACTGCGTAAATTGATCACTATAATTCCAGACTAGAATGTATGAGCATTTTACATACTAGAAAACCCTTAGATAATCCTTAAGATGTGACTTTTACAGTAAAATAAATAAAACCACGTATATTCAGTTTGTAAGGGAACTAATAAAGCTATTTTCAATCATAAAAAAGAAAAACCACATGGTAATGAAGATACCACATTTGCAAATTAGGTTTATTGCAAGGATAAGATACTGCACAGCCTGCAAATAATCAGATTCAGGCCAAGCAACATTAATTAGATTCCCGCTACTCATCTCAGAAAAGCGGATGCCAGAAGAGATGCCCACTGCCCCCCCCCAACCCCCCCGCTGTGTGAGACATACAGTATACTGCATACACTGCACCAAACAGAAGATTAGATTTTAAAAAAATAGATTTTTTTTTTTTACTTACCGTAAAATCCCTTTCTCTGAGTTCGTCGACAGGCACATCGACTCTTAGGACTAAGTGGGTTATACTGCCCTCTTCAGGAGTTTACTAGGCAGAACAGGCAATTTTAACAGCAAAAAGAACAGCAACAGACACAGCCCCTCCCAGGGGGCACTCCTCACTGGCAGATAACCCCACACCCAGCTGCTGCTAGCTCAGTTCGTAACAAGCGGCGCAACATCCAAAGGAGTGGGTGCTGTACCTGTCGACAAACTCAGAGAAAGGGATTTTACGGTAAGTCAAAAAAAATCCTGTTTTCTCTTTCGTTCGTCGACAGGCACAGCGACTCTTAGGACTAAGTGGGACGTCCAAAAGCAGTGCCAAAAAAGAGGGGTGGGCAACAGAACTACAGAACTACTCCCAACCGAACCCTCAGTGAGGAACCACACGTCTCTCACACGGCCGTCTGCACAACTTTGCGGCCAAACGCAGCATCCGAGGATGCTAAAAACATCAACTTGTAAAACTTTGAAAAGGTGTGCACAGAGGACCAAGTAGTCGCCTTGCACACTTGAGATACCGACACCTGATGTCGGAAAGCCCAGGAAGTGCTAATAGACCTGGTAGAGTGAGCAGTGACCGGAAAAGGAGGCTCCAGGCCCCGAACAGCATAGGCTCGGGTCACCGTCTGTCTAATCCAACATGAGATAGCGGCCGGTGAGGCCGCCAAAACCTTGCGTGGACCATCCACCACAACAAAGAGCGTCCAACCTCCGAAGGAGGCCGTGGTCGCCAGATACATGCGCAGGGCCCGAACAACCTCCAGGGAGTGCAAAGCAACCTCCTTAGGGTGAGGCGGGCGCGGGCATAGCGAAAGAGGACAATTGGCCTCATTGATGTGGAAGAGGACACCACCTCCGGCAAAAAGGAGGATGACAGGCGCAAGACCGCCTTATCCCTATGTAGGGTCAGATAAGGAGACTTACAACATAGAGCCGCCAACACAGACACCCGCCAAGCGGATGTGATAGCCACCAGGAAAAACACCTTCTGCGAAAGCAATTATAGTGAGATTTCCCTGATAATCTCAAAAGATGGCTTCTGAAGCACCGAGAGGACCAAATTGAGGTCCCATGGCGCCAAAGGTGACAGTACCTGGGGGGGCAACATGCCGAACCCCCTGCATTAAAGTACGGATCAACGAATGCGTCACCAAAGGACACTGAAAAAAGATTGCCAGAGCAGAAACCTGACCCTTGAAAGTGAACAACGTCAATTTCTGGTCGAGCCCCTTCTGTAGGAAGGCCAGAACCCGAGACACAGAGGGAACGAGAGGTCCACTCCCCGGCTTCGCACCAGGCGAATTAAGCCTTCCGGGTGCGGTGGAAAATCTTACGTGAAGTGGCCTTATGTGCCTCCAGCATGGTGGGAATCACCGAGTTTGAGACGCCTCGATCCCTCAACACCTGGGATTCAATAGCCAGGCCGCTAAAGCAGGATGCCAGATGGGCCCCTGGGACAGAGGAGCCTCGCGAGGCGGAAGCCGACATGGGACGTCCACCACCATTCGTACTTCAACGGCGTACCAAGGAAGCCCTGTCCATTCTGGGGCTACCAGTATGGTCGCTATACCCTCCGCTCCTATTCGGCGCAGAAGCAGTTTAACCTCCCTGGCGGTATGATTATTTCAGATTTTTTGTGCTGAAAGCGGTACGATTATTTTGCATGAAAATTTGGCGTTTTATATTGTAGGCCTGTAATTCTGAGGAATAACTCACTTAATTCTGTCCAAACCAGAGTCTAGTAGACATCCTGGGTATGATAAAGTTTGAAACATGAAATCATAAATTATAACATAATAAATAACTATAAATAATTATCAGAAATAATAACGTAATAGTAATAAAATTTATTCAATAATGTAATCAAACCAAAAACACTGAAATTTGCTCATTTGCAGAATTGTCGGTGTCGTCACTTTCAGTTTCTGATGATAAATTTCCCCAAAAATCAGTATCACTCAATTCTGCAAATCATTCTTATTTACGATCGCTGTTTTCTAGCTGATAAAAAAAAAACACTTTTGACGTAAAGGGACACTTTTTGGTTGCTATGGACATTCTCATGTTTCCAGGCAGAAAGAATGACATGTATAATATAAACGTGCATGCAGGGCTCTGGGCAAACCACTAGGGACAAAGGGGATGTGAAATGATTTCATACAGCAATGTAATCTGCAAGATTACAGTGTACTGTACGTTCTTGTGTGTGTTTCACTATTTGAATTTCCTGCCGGTCTCCGTCCCCGTGCGACGCTCGCAGGGAATGGAGCCCGGCACACAGAGGCATCAGGCGGAGGGACAGACATGCTGACACCGCGGGAGGACATCGCTGGATCCAGGGGACAAGGTGAGTAACCCAGCCTGGATCCAGCAATGCAATCCCGAGTGTGGCTCGGGGTTACCGCTATTGGTACTGAAATTCCATCCCGAGCCACACTCGGGATTACCGCCAGGGAGGTTAAGAGGAGGAAAGGCCTGGATGAGTCAATACCGAGCCCACGGAGCCACAAGAGCATCCGCCGTGTCCTGCCAAGGGAACCCACGTTCAGCTCATGAAGGTCTGGACCTTCCGATTGAGACGGGACGCTAGCCAGTGCACGTCCGGAGCACCCTACCTCAGACAAATCTGATGAAACACGTCCGGGTGCAGGGACCACTCTCCTTGGTCCAGGTGCTGACGACTAAGATAGTCCGCCCGCCAACTATCTACGCCAGGCATGTAAATGGCAGAGATTGACGAAACGTGACTTTCTGTGCACTGCAGAATGGGAACTACCCCCGAGGCTGCAGCCGAGCTTCTCGTCCCGCCCTGGTGGTACACGTATGCCACAGCCATGGCATTGTCCGACTTAATCCGGACAGGGCACCCGTGCAGCCTCGAACCAATGGGAAAGGTCCAGTGAAGGGGGAGGAAAGACTTCCCCGACCGAAGAGCCGGGGACCGCAGCCACCAGAGTAGCGAGACCCTTACCTGGTGATCCATCCTGATCACCCGATCCTGGAAAGAAGGGAACCTGTCCCATCTCAGAAAAATCTCCCGTTGCAGAACCCAGGTGTAGTAGTGAGCGTAAGGGACCATCTCGAAGGGGGCCACCATGAGGCCTAGGACCCACATGCAAAAAGGGAGTGAGGCCCATTTCTGGGACAGCAGGGACCGAACTGCAGACTGAAGCGGCTGCCGCTTGGTAGGCGGAAGGAAAATCTTCACCCGGGCTGCATCCAAGATCAGCCCCAGATACTCCAGGCGGTGAGACGGAATCAGAACCAACTCCGGAAGGTTAATCAACCATCTGAACTCGTGCAGAGTGTGCAGGGTGATCGCCACATTGGCCCTGAGCGCTGGATCCACTCGCAGGAGAAAATCCTCCAGACACGCCACCACCACGATGCCCCTCTGCCTCAGCGGAGCCAGAACCAGGGCCAGCGGTTTGGCAAAGACCCGAGGCGCCAAGGCCAAGTCAAAATGGGAGAGCTATGAACTGGTAGTGATCCTCTCCAACTGCAAGGCGCAGTAAGCACTGGTGCTGGGCGCAGATGGGAACATGCAGGTATGCATCTTTGATGTCGGGGGAGGCCAGGAAAAAAATGCCCTGGGTGTAGGGCCACTACCACAGAGCGGACCGACTCCATCCGAAAACCTGTGGACCCGCACAAACCTGTTGAGGTCCCTCAGATCCAGGATGGGACGAACCCCATCCTTCTCCGGAACCACGAAAAGGTTGGAACAAAAAAACCTTGGGAACGCTCCGCATGCGGAACTGGAACGACCGCCCCTGACCACGTCCCCCCCCACCCGAGAGCCGGGTGGAGGCAATCCGACATGCGGAGGAGGCCTCGTCCCCTAACTTGGCACGGTTACGCTGCCATGGACGCCTCTGTCCCCCCGCGGGGGCCTTAGTGAGCTGTGAACCCTTGTTCAAGGAGCGGGCAATCCTCCGTCTCCAGGAGAGAGGTGCTCTTCCCACCCACGAGGTTGTTGATAATCTCAACATGAGGAGGCCCAAAGAGCCACCCACCCTGGAAAGGCAAGTCCGCCAGGGTCCCCATTTTTAGAAGTCTGGTCCGCCGACCAGCACTACAGCCAAGGCCACCGCCTGGCCACACAGAGACCACGGACGCCTTGGACGTCAGGGGGGGCATGTCCAGGGCTGCATCACACGGATACTGTAGCCCATGGAGAAGCTGATCAGCGAGATCCACGCAATCAGGGGGAGCCTGAGTGTTGCTCAACTCACTACATCCACACAGTGAGTGTTGTGCGACGCCAGCGCAGAAGCCACAACGAGTCATAACAAACAGGGATCTGACGCAAGCTTCGGCCTTCCTGTCAGCCGGGTCCCTAAAAGGACGGCGTGCCCTCCACCGGGATAGTGGTCACCTTAGTCAGGCGGGACACGGGGGGGGGGGGGGCACAGGGGGAGATGCCCACTGCTTCAACAGTTCCTCCCCAAAAGCATAGCGCACAGCGAAATGTCTGGGGATGGGGGGCCTCTGAGGCCGAGCCCAGTCCCTATAAAAAAAAAAACCTGTTCCAGAAAATCCACACACGGGAAGACCTGAACCGTACAGGCCGCTCTATGTGACCCGAAGGGGCCGGGCACCCCCTGATGGGGTCCCGTCTGGTCTTCCAATTGCATAGTCTCATGCTCTGAGGTGATCAGAGCGTCTACTAGTGCCCTCTCGTGCGCAGCAGCGGACGCCTCACACTCACCCCCGCTATCAGGAGCATCAGGGATCTCGGTAAACGAACGTTTCCTGGACTATCGACCTGGCGTCTATAAGGGACGGGGTCCCTTAAGCGCTGGCTGCAGGCACAGAAAGGTCCGGTGGAGAAGCACCCGCAGCGGCTGCCATCCTGACCCCCACCCTGGTGGCGCCCAAACAAGGCCCAATGCCAGGAGACCACTGCACCCCCCACCCCACAGCTGAGCAAGGCTGGGCACAAGGGGCACCCCGGAGGGACTCACCACCCGACCTGGAGAAGAGCCGCTTGCTGCTGCTGTCCACCGCTGCTGCGCTCGCCTCCTGTCCTTCTCCACTGCTGCTGTCCAAAGCTGCTGCCGCTGCTTCCCAGGGAAATCCAACCGTGCAGGGGGGTAAAACAGTTCCAGCGCGACCAAGACCGCCCCCTGGCACACGCAGGCCAGATCAAGGTGCAGAGACAACAGGAAAATGTCCTCCCTGCACCACTAGAGGCCAAACACCATAGAGAACAGCAGCCGTTCCCCAGGCTCTACCATGCGGCCAGCTACAGGAAAAAAGCGGGCGGACCCCGGCAAAATGGCAGCCGAGCGATCCGACCGCCGCAGCACGAGGTTGAAGTCCTGTAAGGCTGTCTCCTGATAGCTGAAGTGGACCAGAGAGGTACCACAGATCCCAACAGGGAGCCTAGGTCTAACTCCGTGCACTAGGCAGAAAAAAACTGAGCTAGCAGCAGCTGGGTGTGGGGTTATCTGCCAGTGAGTGCCCCCTGGGAGGGGCTGTGTCTGTTGCTGTTCTTTTTGCTGTTAGAACTGCCTGTTCTGCCTAGTAAACTCCGGAAGAAAGCAGTATAACCCACTTAGTCCTAAGAGTCGCTGTGCCTGTCGACGAACGAAAGAGAAAAGTCCAATTTATAGCCAATGTAAATGTAAACAGATACAAGAGGAAGTACACAACGGTTTCCCAGCAAGGCATCAAAAGAATCACAATTAGCACAAAAAGCACTGCAGTGATTAACCACCTCCTATCCGCGCTATAGCCGAATGACGGCTACAGCGCGGCTCTAAAATGCCGGGAGTCAATAGACGTCCTCCCATTTGGCTCGCGCTGGGCGCGCTCCCGCGGGCGCGAGCGGCACGTGCCGCCGCACGCTGCGGGAGCGTGCCCGCGGGTTCGGGCGGACCCGATGTCCGCCGGAGACCCGCGATCTCCCTCCAGAGAGCCGGAACGGGGAACCGCCAATGTAAACACGGCAGTTCCCCGTTCTGTGAGGGGGGGCATGACAGATCTACTGATCCCTGTCACTGGGATCAGTTAGATCTGTCATGTCCCTGCCAACCCCGCCCCCCCACAGTTAGAACACACCCAGGGAACATTTTTGTTCCATTTTTGTTGTGAACCCCTTCACTGCCCCCTGCAGGTTAACCCCTTCACTGCCAATGACATTTATATAGTAATCAGTGGATATTTACATTTCTGATCGCTGTATAAATGTCATTGGTCCCAAAAAAGTGTCAAAAACGTCCGCCCCAATATCTCAGTACCGATAAAAATCGCAGATCGCCGCCATTATCAGTAAAAAAAAATAAAAACGCCATAAATCAATGTCCATAGTTTGTAGGCGCTATAACTTTTGCGCAACCCAATCAATAAATGCCGATTGCGATTTTTTTAACCAAAAATATGTAGAAGAATATATATCGGCCAAAACTGATGAATAAATTAGTTTTTATTTTTGGACATTTATTATAGCAAAAAGTAAAAAATATTGTTTTTTTTTTCAAAATTGTGGCTCTTTTTTTGTTTATAGCGGCGTTCAGAAATGACGCAGAGGCGATCAAATACCACCAAAAGAAAGCTCTATTTGTGGGAAAAAAAAGGACGCCAATTTTGTTTGGGTACAACGCCGCACGACCGAGCAATTGCCCTTTACTATGCTACCCAAGTGCTAATTATTCATTTTCTACCAGAACACTGGGGCACCCCCATAAAAGGGACATCATGAGGTTATGAACTATGTCAACTATGATAAGCATCTATTATTGTATGTGTATATGTATCATTATTGATGGATCGGGAAACTGTTATTTTTTATCAATCATGAATGTAACCCATATTTACTGTATATTTATTTGATACCACGATTGTAACATTGTTGCATATCCTTGATCATGTTCATATGCTATTACCAATTATGCCTGAATGAAAACCTTTTTATATTAAATTTTCAATCATGATCCATCTTTTGTTGTATTATTCCCACACGTGTGTCATATAAAGTCCCAATCTTTTAACTAATTGATTTTAGTCTCTACCTAGGTACTGCTGTCACACATTTCACAGAGCATGTCTTCTGACCTACAGAGAGGTTGAGAGGAGGATTTTCAGGAGGCAGGGTTAGTATAGGAGTCACTGCTTGCAGGCAGCAATGTACCATGGGATATGTAGTCCTTATAAATTGAAAGTAAACTGCAGAGGGGAAGCTGCCAAGTATGCAGGGAATCCAGAATGTTGTGGAAAGAGATGGTCAGCAGAAAGGGAAAGGCAACACTCACAACATGAAAGGAGATTTTTCAAGTACACTTGAACACTTATACTGGTGACCACAACTCCTTTTACAGAGACCCTGTGTCTAGCACTTTAAAACACACCTCCATTCACTTCTAGCCTAGCTATAGACACTGTGGAGAAAGTCATTTTCTTTTCCAATCTTTTTTTATTACGGTTACAAACCATACAGATATAAAACCGTACAATACAGTATACAGAGGTACCAGTACACGATAACATTATTGACATACAGCATTGGTCGTTAAGGAACCGGTATAATTCTATTTTGGGCTAGGACTATAATTCTTAAGAGCAGAAGATACATCCTCCAAAAAAGAGGAACTGCATGACCAGGGGCACTCTCATTTAAGAAGAGGGGTCATCTGAAGCCATGAAACGATCACTGTAGCCGGCCATTATGTTTGAAAAGACAGCCTGAAAACGGGGAATGGGACCAATGGGGGCCGACCAGGGTCCTACATCACTCCCCAAACTACCAAAGGGTTTAAAAGTAGGAAAAAGAGGAAAAGGGAAAGAAAGGTAAGGAGAAAGGGGAAAGAGACAGCAAGCCTCTCCTGGGACACTAATAGGTTAGCCTCAGATCTGACGAGGCTGTCCCCGTCAAGCAGGTGATCCAAGGGTCCTAGGTTTTTTCAAATCGGGGAAGCTTGTCCTGCAGGATGGCAGAAAGGCATTTGTTTAGCATTATCCAGGACCACTTGTTCTTTAAGAGGCCAAAAGATAACACTGGGGATTTCCAGGATCTTGCAATTTTTTTTCTGGCTGTTTTAAAAATGAAAGAAACCAGCTGTTGGGTGGGTCTCGGGGCTCCCACAACAAGGTGTCCGAGGAGTGCATGTTGCGGGGACTTAGTCAGGTTGGTTCCCTGTGAGCGAATAGATAAAATTGTAGATTCAGATCCAGAATCTACAAGTTTTTGGGCACATCCACCATACGTGATACGCTGTCCCCTCTTGGCTGCACCCTTGAAAACACAGCGGGGAGGCTCTCGGCGCCCATTGGGAAATTCTAGGGAGGACCATGTGCCATTGCATTAGTACTTTGTAATTGGCCTCTATTAGGGAGGTGTTTACAATTGATTTTTCATTGCCTTGTGCCAGTCTATGCAATTCTGCAGGGTCCAAGACCTCCTCTATATCCTGCTCCCATTTTTCCATATTAAGGAGTTTGCCGTCTGTCAGAATGCTGTAAACCTTAGATATATACCCGGAATAGGTGTCAATGTGTTTACACAGGTATTCCCATTTGGGTTGTTGTAGAGAAGTCGGAAACCCTTTTGAGTGGAGAGATAAAAGTGGGCTATCTGATTAGATCAATAGTATTTTGCTGGTGATCAAGCTTATTGTTCCTTAAGGGTTTGCAGACATAGGACTCCTCTGTGTTTAGGAAAATCAGCTAATCACTATGTGCAAAAGCCCCTTATTTGTCCACCATGCAAAATCAGAAGGGTTTAGGCCCAGGGTGAATGCGGGATTTGTCAAAAGGGGAGCATAGGGTTGACCTAAAAAAGGGATTTTATTAAAACTTACCGTAAAATCCTTTTCTCCGAGTTCACTGACAGACGCAGCTCTTCATGACATGTGGGGTTTATGCTTGTCCTACTAGGAGTTAACTAGGCAGGGAAAAGACAAGCTGGCCCCTCCCACGGGGCCGTCCTCTCTTCCCACATAAACCCTCCGCCTAGCATAGCTCATCAGTTCGTAACAAGCCGTACTGAAACAGAGCGCAGAGGGGTGGGTGCTGCGTCCGTCAGTGAACTTGGAGAAAAGGATTTAACGGTAAGTTTTAATAAAATCCCTTTTTCTCCTACGTTTACTGACAGACGCAGCTCTTCATTGCATGTGGGGATGTCCCAAAGCGGTGTCAAAAAGAGGGGTGGGTAAACCATAACAACTGTACCCAACAGAACTTCTAAGGAGGCGTCAGACGCGCCTACATTGCCGCCTGCAAAACTTTGCGGCCAAAAGCAGCATCTGAAGATGCTAACACATCAATCTTATAAAATTTAGTGAAAGTGTGTAACGAGGCCCAAGTGGCCGCCTTGCACACCTGTGACACTGAGGCCTTGTGTCTGAAAGCCCAGGAAGTGCTAACAGCCCGGGTAGAATGAGCCGTGACCGGAAAAAGGGGAACCTTACCCCGAACAGTATATGCATGAGTCACGGTCTGTCTAATCCAACGGGAGACAGTAGCCGACGAGGCTGCCAAACCCTTGCGCAGACCCTCCGTCAGTACAAAGAATCAGACTTCCGAAAGGAAGCAGTAGCACCTAAATACACTCGTAAGGCCCTTATGACGTCCAAGGAATGCAACTCAAATTCCTTAGGGCGCGATGGACGTGGGCACAATGAAGGAAGAACAATATCTTCGTTAATGTGGAAGGAAGAAACCACCTTCGGAAGAAACGAGGGAGAAGGTCGCAAGACCGCCTTGTCCTTGTGCAGGACGAGATAGGGAGACTTGCACGACAGTGCCGCCAACTCAGACACCCGTCTGGCGGATGTGAAGGCCACCAAAAAGGCCACCTTCTGCGACAGCAGTTGTAAGGAAATCTCCCTGATTTTTTCATATGGCGGTTTCTGAAGCACAGAAAGCACCAAATTCAAATCCCATGGAGCCATCGGAGACCTCACCCGAGGCGCCACATGTCGCACACCTTGTACAAAAGTACGAATCAACGAGTGCGAATCCAAAAGGACGGAGCTACGTCACTTCCGCTGCCGAGGCTATTTCCACGTTGGAAGTTCCGTCCTTTTAACACACGACACAGATGTTTCATTAAATGCCGCATTTAGCCGCAGTTTTCTTCCTATGGTCACCTTCTTGGGGCTCATTAATAATTTCATCCTAATTAGATGTCGATAATAAACTTCTTTTAAGGCTGGCCCTATCACTCTTCTGGTTCCTGCCTACCATATAGAGGCTTGGAACGCACATTTACCAATACGAGGCATGGATCACACGCCGCAGTCGCCATTTTGCTAGAGACCAATGGACTTCTGTTCCATGGCCCCCTAGGGGATTGTCTAAAGTTTTACTCATTTACCATAAATATAGGTAGTGACAGGAGGGGGGAATACCCCAGATGAAGGCTTCTGAGCCGAAACGCGTTGGGTCCCCATACCTTCTGTCACCATACTTTGCTTTTAGAGCTCTTTTACACGTGTACTCAAGTGAGTTTATACAGATCCTTTTTTATTTAAATAAATTTTAAAGCGGTATTACACGATTGTGGCTCTTTCTGTCTCCTAATATCCCTGGTGAATGTTAGAGAGATATCCACCTTCCTGGCCGGGGAGATCTGTGAGGATCCATCCAGAAGGCGGTTTTTCCATAGCTGAGGGCACCTTCATCGTGACTACAGGAGCCGGAGTGGAGCTGATTCCCAGAGGATTTGTCCCCTGCGTTTTGACTACCAGAATCTGGTAAGCATACATCTTATCCATTTTTGAGGATTTGTTGACCATCCATTCATGTACCAGACCTGGATGTCTATTTATTGACTTTGTACATTGGTCCCAAGGACATAATTCATGACATTTGAACACATTTTATGGGCTTTTGGCCCCTCCCTGTGTTTTTCCCTTCATCTTGGTGCTGTATTTATGTGATTTAACTTTTGGAACAATCAGATCTATTGTTTATGCGAGCTGCCAAAACTAACACTAAGTGGACTGCGTTTCCTCTTTTCTATACTTCGAACTTTTACTGTTGGAGTAAGCACGGGTTCTCTGCATTTTTTCTACTTTGAAAAAGTATCGCCAGAGCCGATATCTGGCCCTTGAGAGTACTCAAGGCCAGTTTTTTGTTCAGGCCTTGCTGCAAAAAAGTCAGGACCCTGGACACCACATAAGAGCGAGGGTTATGACCCTCCGCCTTGCACCAAGCTATGTAAGCCTTCCAGGTGCGGTGATATATTTTGCGAGAAGTACACTTGCAAGCTTTTAGCAAGGTAGGGATCACGGAGTCAGCGACTCCCCTGTCCCTCAGCACCTGGGACTCAATAGCCAGGCGGTCAAAGCCAGCGAGGGTAAAGCAGGGTGCAAGATGGGCCCCTGAGACAGTAGATCGTCTCGCAGCAGGAGCCGCCAGGGAACGTCCACCACCATTTGCACCATGTCAGCGTACCACGTGCGCCGAGGCCAATCTGGAGCCACCAGGATTATTGGTATTCCCTCCGCTACTACCCTGCGTATCAACCGCAGTAGAAGTTTTATTGGAGGGAAGGAGGAGGGAAGGAGTACAGAAGGCGATAACAGCCCCAGGGGGCCACCAGAGCATCCGTGGCCACTGCCAACGGATCCCTCGTTCTGGACACAAAGGTCTTCACTTTGTCATTGAACCAAGACGCCATGAGATCCACGTCCGGCGTCCCCCATCTGCGGCAAATCTGGGTGAACACCTCTGGATGGAGAGACCACTCTCCCTGATCCAGCGTCTGGCGACTGAGAAAGTCCGCCTGCCAGTTTTCCATGCCTGAAATGTAAATGGCGGAGATTGCCGGAACGTGACGTTCCGCCCAACGCAGGATCATAGCTGCCTCTGCCGCAGCTGCTGAACTCCTCGTTCTGCCCTGATGGTTCACATATGCCACTGCAGTGTCATTGTCCGACTGAATCCGAATCGGACGACCTTGCAACCTTACTGTCCAGTGAGATAGACAATCTGATTGCTCTCAGCTCCAGCACATTGATAGGAAGGCGTGCTTCCTGAGCAGACCAACGGCCCTGGGCAGATAGCTGCCCCAGGATCCCGCCCCAGCCTGAAAGGCTGGTATCCGTGGTGATGATCACCCACTGGAGGGGCAGGAACGACTTCCCCTGAGTCAACGACGAGTCCCAAAGCCACCAGGTCAGAGAGCCCCTGGTCTGGGAGTTCAGGCGGATCAGAAGGTCCAAGGACTGTGGGGACCTGCCCCACTGAGACAGAATCGCTCGCTGGAGAAGTCGAGTGTGGCTCTGGGCGTAAGGTATCGCCTCGAAAGGTGAGACCATGAGCCCCAGCACCCGCATACAGAATCGTAATGAAGACCGTCGGTGTGACAGGAGGGTTCGCACCGCCGACTGCAGCGACAGCAACTTGACCGGAGGGAGGAACACCTTCGCCTGCTCTGTGTCCAGAATCAGACCCAGATACTCCAGGCGACGGGACGGAGATACCGTCGACTTTTGCAGGTTGATCAACCAGCCGAAGTCCTGCAGCGAGGCCATGGTGATTCTCACATTTTCCTCCAGAGCCGAGGCAGACCCCGCTCTCAGGAGCAGGTCGTCGAGGTACGCTACCACTGCAATGCCTCTCCGTCGCAGTAACGCCAGAACTGGAGCTACCAGTTTGGTGAAAACTTAAGGGGCTGAGGCCAGACCGAAGGGGAGTGCCACAAATTGATAATGGAGGTCCCCCACTGCAAAGCGAAGGAAACGCTGATGCCGTGGACAAATGGGAACATGGAGATACGCATCCCTGATGTCCAGAGACGCCAGGAATTCCCCCTGATGGAGGGCGGCCACAACCGAGCAAATCAATTCCATCCGGCATTTTCACGCCTTTACATATCGGTTCAGGGCCTTCAGGTCCAGAACTGGCCGGACCCCCTCCCCCCTTTTTTGGAGACCACAAACAGGTCTGAGTAAAAACCTCGAAACCTATCCGCTGGAGGCACTGGCACGATCACTCCTTGTTCTGAGAGTGCTTGGACAGCCCCGAAGAGGGCCTCCCGGCGTCCCTGTGGGAGCCCTAAGTTTGATGGGAAGAACCTGTCTGGGGGTAGAGTGTTGAATTCTATCCTGTACCCAGTGGACACTACTTCCTGGACCCACCGGTCGGAAATGCGAGCAATCTACCGGTCTGCGAACCCCAGAAGACGTCCCCCCCCACCCGAAGCCCGGGTGGGGGCAGCCCATCAGACGGAGGAGGGCTTTTTGTTTTTTTGCTGCCACTGCTGCTTACTGGCCCCGCAGCGGCCTTACTGGACTGGGTCCCTTTTCCTGCTGCGCCAGAGGCACGAAAAAACCTCTTCTGACTCGAGGCAGGGGGCCCCTGTCTACGGTGAAACTCACGCCTCCGGGGCTCTGGGAGGAAAGAGCTCTTACCTCCAGTGAAATCTTTTATGATCTCATCTAGTTGTGGACCGAATAGACGTCCACCTTGAAAGGGAGATCCGCAGGCCTCTTTTGGACGCGTGGTCCCCTGACCATGAGCGTAACCAAAGGACTCGTCTGAGAATGATGGCAAATACAGCCATTTTGGATAACATAGGGAGCAGATCCAGAGCTGCATCGCAGAGGTATGTGATACCCTGAAACAAAAAATCAGCCCTCTGCGGCGCATCCATCAGGCGACCACGGTCCAGATCATTCTGGAGCTCCGCCATACGCTCAGATAAGTATTGCGTCGCCATGGCAGATGCCAGGGCCGGCCGCAGAGCTGAGCCTGCTAACAGAAAAAGAGCTTTTGACAGCGCCTCTGTCCGCCTATCAGCCGGATCCTTAAAAAAGGGGGACCCTTCCAAGGGAATGGTCGTCGCCTCATAAAGGCAAGCTATCGGGGGGGCCACCGCAGGTGACGCCCAATTCTGCAGAACTATCCTCAAAGGGATAACGGATGGCTTACCGGCCCCTGCAGCGGCCTTACTGGACCGGGGTCCCTTTTCCCGCTGCGCCAGAGGCGCGAAAAAACCTCTTCTGACCCGAGGCAGGGGGCCCCTGTCTACGGTGAAACTCACGCCTCCGGGGCTCTGGGAGGAAAGAGCTCTTACCTCCAGTGACCGAATAGACGTCCACCTTGAAAGGGGAGGTCCGCAAGGCCTTTTTTGGACGCATGGTCTCCGGACCATGAACGTAACCAAAGAACCCGTCTAAGAATGACGGCAAAAACCGCCATTCTGGACAACATGGGCAGCAGATCCACGGCCGCGTCACAGAGGTACTTGATACCTTGATGTAAAAAGTCAGCTCTCTGCGGCGCATCCATCAGACGGCCGCAGTCCAGATCCTTCTGGAGCTCCGCCATACGCTCAGACAGGTGTTGCGCCACCATGGCGGACACCAGGGCCGGCCTCAGAGCTGAGCCTGCTACCAGGAAGAGAGCTTTTAACAGCGTCTCTGTCCGCCTATCAGCCAGATCCTTAAAGGAAGGGGCACCTTCCAGTGGAATGGTCGTCGCCTTATTCAGACGAGCTATCGGTGGGTCCACCACAGGCGACTCCCACTGCTTCAAAAAGCTTTCCTCAAAGGGATAGCGGATGGCAAAACGTTTTAACAGCGAAAAAGAATGCTGCCATTCACGATAGATCAGATGATCAAAAAATTGATCATAGGGGTAAGCCCTAGGGGGCCTGGTGGACCCACACACATACGCAGATGTCTGCGATTCGCCATCCTGGCTCAGTCGCAGCGTAGTGCGAATACCAGCGCTTTTTCGCGCACAGCTGCTGCCCCCTGGTCCTCCTCTCCATCCGAGGGGGCCAGTTCACCATCAGAAAAGTCCACTGGGGTCCCTGTGACCCCTGAAGCTATTTCCGGATCAGAGTCCTCCCCTGATGAACAAGGGGGCGGAGGACGCTTCCTAGGGACCTGATGAGTGACATCCGCCCGGGGAAGAAACGCACTAAAGACCGCCCGCAGCTGGTCCAAAAAAGCCCCTTGCGCAGATTGCGCTGTCGCTGAGTCCTCCTCAGCAGGTGCAGCAGGATAGTCTGCCATTGTTTTTCCCCTAAAAATCACCCTCAGCAAAATGCAGGCGAATACTTGGTTTTTGGCACCCCCACACAGCCGCACACCACCGCCCCACAGAGCACCAGGGATACCCAGGAGGACTGCACCCGCCGCCGCCAGCACCCACATGAGAGCCCAGCTATACTTGCTGTTTGCTGCTTGTAACTGAGGACCGTCAGAAGAGCTGCGCTGTCAGGAGCACACACCGTTCCAAAGAGAAAGCGAAAACGTCTGCAGCACGTTTTTTACAGCAGCAGGGGACTCCAATTTGGCCGCCGAGTGTACTCTAGAGGCCGAAACCACCTGCAGGGGAACGTGTACTACTATAAATGGCCGCTCTGAGCGCTAGAGGGAAAGCTCCATATGCTCAGAATATGTCCGCGACCACAGGAAAATGGCGGCGGTCTACCAGAAAATGGCGGCGGTTCGCCGCATGGCGGTGAAAAATCCCAAAAAGCGGTGTCAGCGATCAGATGCGGGGCGGGGGGTGGAAGGGGCCCCCAGGTGCCCGTAACCAGTGGCTACCAAAGAAAATCGCCGGGAGACCGTTGGTCCCCCCTTCACCCCTAAAAAGGGGGAGGGAGGAACTCTCACTCACCACTCCTGTCGGGCGTAGCGGGTAGCCACCCGTTACAGACCTTCCGCCCCTGCCTGGGCGGGATGCTGCCGGCCGAAGAATGCCGAACCGGACCGCAATCCGGGACTTGGGCGCAGGTGGGATAACCCCAGGCCACCCGCACGGAACGGGCACGATGTGGCGGGTCCCCATATCGCGGGACTGGCTCGCATCGGTCGGCCAGGCCGGGGAAAGTACAGAGTCCGAACGACCCTCTATGCCCCGGCCGGCTTCTTGATAGCAGACTTCATTGCTTGATAGAGGTAAGTAGTAAAAGAAAAAATAAAGAGAAATAAAAAGAAAAAAACAGTCACAATCCAGACAGCAAGTCCCCTAAGGGAGCCAGATCAACTCCTATGCAAACTAGGCATTGAAACTGATGAGCTATGCTAGGTGGAGGGTTTATGTGGGAAGAGAGGACGACCCCGTGGGAGGGGCCAGTCTTTTCCCTGCCTAGTTAACTCCTAGTAGGACAAGCATAAACCCCACATGTTATGAAGAGCTGCGTCTGTCAGTGAACGATAGGCGAAAGTAGGTTTTGAGGATAGCCTGTCCTACAATCCTACAGAAAGAGAAACTCATTTTTAAATTCACAACAGATGTACTAAAATCCTAGCAGCTTCATTACTTTCTATTTCAGCAGAACATTAGCAGTATGTCAGCCCTCTAAACACACTACAGGTATTTATAAGCCATTAGAAGCTGAATGAAACATAGCTTTAGAGTCTGTGCTCCAATCTTTAAGGCTTCATGCACACTGTATGCGAGTGACGCTTTTTTCTCCTACAGGAGTTAAGAGCTTGCATGTACATTAATGCATGTTACCGCAGCGTTAATAGATTCTATTGGCCAGAAATCTGGCCATTAGAATGCATTAACACAGGAAAACGCCTAAACGTGCCTAGCGTTCATGCCCATTTAGGCATTTTTAAGTGTTTTTTTTTTTTTAATGCTGAAAAACTCCTTTGCTGAACACTTAAGTGATGTTTTTTTTCTGCCTCTAAACGTTTATGTATGGATGGACACATAGGTTAATATAGGGGGGGGTGTTAAGAGGCAGAAAAAAAAAAAAAGCTGAAACGCCTGTAAAAGCAGTGTTTTTGAGCTCAAATGAGCATGAGTCCTAAGAATGAACTACTTCACAGTACAAGCAGCTAGAGAGGTCAGAGATGGCTTGTTTTAAGTCCTTTAATTGCCTTGTTTGAATATGTAAATACTTTGATGTCCAATGTCCAGGCACACTTTAAGGGCTTTTTCACCTGCCAAAAGTGTTCTGCTGCTTAAAGTGGTAGTAAACCCGCCTATCACTTTCAGCCAAGGAAGCTGCCATCTTGGCCTCTTTTAATCTACAACTGCCATGATGCTGCACATGTGATCAGCTATGACACCAGCCATTGGATGGTTTGACAGTTTGGTTTAGAGCACAACCAATGGGAGTGTTACATTTCCGGCACGTGCCGGAAATGTAACTGGTTTTTAAACTGTTAAATGGATGGATTTACTAACGCTTTAAAGAGGAACTGCAGTATGCTCACATAATTTGTAATAAAAATATCTTTGCCATTCTGAAGCTTCCCTCTAACCACTTTGCATATTATTTTATATATACTGTGATTCTGTATTTGCCAAATATGCTGCAGAATTCTCCCTCCACTAAGTCTGGCTGCAGCCATTTTAACTGTGGGCAGCTGAAGCTGCTGCCTGTTCACTTCCTGGATTTACAGACACACTGAGGCACACCTGCAGCACTACATCTTTCATTGGCCCTCTTATCACTCATCCCCCCTCCTCCCTTCCTGGCAAACTGTGTGTGTGTGTGCGCGCGCGTGTGAGAGAGAGAGCTGTGCATGATGTGAAACGCTGAGGCATTTTTCCAGCCAAGTAACAGGAAGTGGGCTGTATAAGGTATTTACTGGCAGAAAGAAAACAACAAGGGCAGAAGATTTAATAGATGGAAAGATGAAAAAATGAATGAAGTTCTGCTTTAAGTTTTAACATGTGCAGTGTCATAAGTGGCCTTATGTTAGCTCAGGCGAACAGTCAGGGAGTCGGTAAAACCTTGCCTCAGCCGCCTAGTTTTAACGCACAGAGCACAGATAAATCCACACAATGCAAAATGGAAATAAAATAAAAATTCATACCTTTTTGTTTCAGACATTTCTTGCCGAAATTGCTCTCTTTCACTTAACAAGTCCTGCAGAGCACTCTGAGCCTCTCTGTTCTGCCGTTGCAGATTTGCCCTGATGTTTGTTAATTCATCTGCCATGACTCTAACCCAGAAAAAAACAAAATTGAGCAATGAATAGAAGGATCATATGCAAAAAAAATAAAAAAAGACAATCATCAATTCAAACAATTATAATACAAAAGCATATGCTTTAAAAAAAAAAAAACATATGCACTGCCAAAAAATGTGTTTGTTTTCGTTTCATTCGTTTTTTTTCGTTTTTCAGGTCATTCCTTATGGTCAAAATTCGTTAAATAAATTCGTAACGTCAAAAAAAAAAAAATTGTTACGTTCCATTCGTTTAGATGCGGTATTTGTTATTTCGATAATTCGTAAAAATCCCAAATTCTAAAATAAGGACGAAAATCCAAACATTCGAAAGAACGAAAATCTGAAAAGAACAACAAAAATCCAGGAATTAGAAATAACTAGTAACTATTAAATTATAGGTATTGGAATTTCCTTTCAAATTTGACTGTTAGTGAATGTAAAGAATACAAATTTATCCGAAGTTATGAATTATCCAAAAGAACGAATGCCGCATCTAAACAAATGGAACATAATGAATAATAAAAAAAATTATATATATTTTTTTATCATTACTAATTTGTTACGTTCCATTCGTTTAGATGCGGCATTTGTTATTTTGGATAATTCATGACTTCGGATAAATTCGTATTCGTCACTAACAGCCAAATTTGAAAGGAAAATCCAATTATTCGTAACATGACATATATACGATCTGTACACGTTAAAAACAAAGCAAGGTTTAAGCATTAAGCTGTTTAAGAAATTAAGTCTCTATAAGTATAATTGCTATTGGGTAAATTATGTATCCATAACCTAAAAGGAAAGTTTAAACCGACAATCACTGCTTATGCTTAAATAGGCTTCAGTACTTAATAGGTTTTATTGTTTACGGCGTAGATTTGCTTACCTTGCATTGTTTAATCATTACTATTTTTTTATATATATTAAAAAAAATAATAAGTAATA
>BLSH010281355.1:680549-693425 GCA_018402905.1 Glandirana rugosa | reverse complement strand
AAAAAACTAAAAAACCTGGAAAACCTAAAAGTGAAACTAAAAATAGAAATAAAGTATAAAAAATAACAATAAAAATAATCATAAACATAAAAATAAAATAAAAAAATAAAACAATAACCAAAATAAAAATGAGTCCTGGCTAAAAACAAATAAAAGGGGCAACAAAAAAAGCCGAAAAGTCATCGAGGTCACTATATTAGAAAAAGGTGAAACGTGTGTATGTAATAAAGTTAGGACTAACATAGGAAGACACCAAAGGCAGAACCTAGAAAGGATAGATTGAAGTCAAGGCCAAAAAGAAATAAAAAAATAAAATAAAAATACAAATACTAATAAAAATAACAATAAAAAATATGAAATAAAGATAAAAATCAAAGTGAAAATCCAAAAGGTCCAAAAAATCAAAAAAATAAAAAAAAAATCAAATAAAAAAATAAAAAATTCAAAATAAATAAAAATAAATAAAAAGAATAAATAATAAAAAATGAAAATAAACAAACATTAGAAATCAAAAATAAAAATTAATAATTAAATAAAAATTAAAATCTAAAAATAAAACAAAAATGAAAAAGAAAAAAAGAAAAAGTGTAGGAGAAAGGGATAACTACTGAATATGCAAAAAATGAAAATAAGATACTGAATGGAAAAAGATAAGGAAATGAAAATATGTAGGAATGGAAACATGTACCGGGAACCATGGGGAAGCCAGACGGCGGGAACAGTGGGGAGAAGAACGAAAAACGGCAGCACGGGAACAGGTGACAAACAGAGAGCAGTCCCCTATGTTAAGTTCATTGTGTTGTGGAGGATCTGAAATATAAAATATCAAATAATGCAAATAGGTGGGAGTCAGCCATTATATAGAGTCAGGCCTTAAAACCTCCATTCAATTCAAACCGAGTTAATATTACATTCAAGCCTCAGCGTAAACAACATAGACTTAAAACCGGAGAGGCAAGGAGAAAGGGGAGAACCCCAAGTCGGGAAAATATTACAAAGAAAAAGGAAGAAAAGAAGAAAAATTCTCCGATCCGAGTGTTAACCCTATCGGACATTCAAGAGCACAAATGGTTTCTGCTGTCAGCCATTTCAAAGCATAATGGGTTAAAAAGAAAGAACAAGGTCAGTGGTAAGCAGAATTAGCATAAAAATCTAAAAATTAAACAGAAGCGAGCACTACCTATCATCAAGAAAACACGAGAGAGATAGATTTGTGTTAAGGCCCCCGGGCTGTACCGTGCCCAAGGTGTAGATCCAATATGCTTCACATCGGAGAAGCCATTGGTCGCGATCACCGCCTCTGTTCGGCTGTCTGACCTGTTCAATCACCATCCCACGTAACTTGTGGGTTTGGTGCTTTAGTGTTATGAAGTGCATTGCCACTGGTTTGTTGGGGTCAGCCTGTCCCCCTTGTTCAGTCTTGGTCAGTGCCACCCTGATGTCACTTCTGTGTTTCTGAAACCGCTTTTTGAATGGGCCTGTCGTTTTTCCCACATACTTATAAACTTATGTTTATGTTCCCCTGACCACAAGATGTCATGTGATCAACCTGGCATTGCGGGTTGCCGTGGATATGGCAAACCCGCTCCCAGGTGTTTATCCCGATTACGCCGCTGTGCACGATGCGCGCATGGGCGGCCCACGTGGCAGACTGGGATTGGTTGGCTGCCTTCCCTGTCTGACGGGGCTCCCCTGGGTCCTAAGGGCGGACGGTAGCGATCGGGACATCTCGCTGATGGTCCCGATCGGCTGTTAAAGTCCCGCACGCGACCCTGCCTCCATACATTTGATAAATTAAACTTCATTTTTGATGACACTTTATTAGCCATTTGCGGCATATTAGTGATTTTAAAAGTGATTTTAAAAGGTTTTTTTGGTGGGACTGGAGTCATAGACAATGGGAGGGGGAGGGTACACTTTCTGCACATTTCATTTCACATTGTTTGATTGGTGACTAATGTATATATATATATATATATATATATATATATATATATATATATATATATATATATATATACTGCCTTTGCACTGTACACTTTATCACATGCCTGATGAAGGGGCCCTGCGCAGCTCCGAAACGTTGCAGTTTGCTGTGATGTGATTTTTTCAATAAATGAAACTTTTGGACAAGGATCCATGGTGTGCTGACGAATATATACACTTGCATGACGATTGATCTCCAGCTGGATTTCGTTACAGCACCCGATTACGTCAGAGCCTCTTGCCAGGAAGAAGTGCGATAGGAAAATTCATCAAGATTGTCTAGGATGGAATCTCTAAAGCCATTAAAGAATTTATCACTACATACCCATGACTCTATAGCAGCTTTCCACAAGAAAAGGGACTTTTGGAGTCATCCCTGAAGCATCGAATGGTAGCTTTCTTATAACTGATCCTTTTCCCTCATTCTCTCTTTGTATGGCATCAGGATTTGTAGTATGTACTACTTAACTGGACACACTGCTGTTCTACATCTTGGTGGCAGAGAGAAAATTCTTACTAGTGACATTTTCCTCTAAATTAAAAGAAGTTCCTGAATGGCAGGAAGAATCAATGGACTACGAGAGCACTCATCAGCGCCCTCGCAGCTCATTGAGGACTAAATGCCATCAGCTGCAATGGCTGATGGTACTTGTAGTCTAATTCATAGGAAACGGTGAATGAATGGACACAGCTGTGTGGGCAGAGCTACAGCCTTGCCGTTTTCAACTTGTGACAGTAGGTGCGGGGAGGAGGTCCCCTGCCCAATGTCACAAAGCGGAGAGCACTGACGACGGGGTTTAACAGGTTTCTAAAGGTGAACTTAGCCTTTAATCCCTTCCCCTAAAAGGACGTACCTGTATGTCGTCTGGTTGAAGTAAGTATACAGGGGCTATTATGGCTGCAGCCATGACCCAGGTAAATTTTTTTTCCCCAATTGGGGATGCTAAAAAATGTAAAAGCAATCCAAGCAGCTACAAAGCTGCTGGACAGCTTTTACACGTGGCAGAAGTCTAACCGGGGTGCCCGAGACTGAAGTCGGCAGTTCTTCCGGCTTACCATAGAGATGGTCGAGGACCAGAACATCCTCGATCATCTCTGTGGTCTAAGAAACCAGAAGCAACGAGTATTTTGTTACTTGCAGTCTCAGTATAAAGTAAACAGGCAGTTACCGGCCTGTGAAAGCATCTGATCAAACCGATCTCGGTTTGATCAGATGCTTTTAGGGCAGAGGACAGATCTGGGGACTAATAGACCCCAGATGTTTCAGTAAATAATATCTGTCACTGCCCATAATATAACAAGGGATGTTCATCCCTTGTGAAAGCAATAAAGTTGACAAATGACGGCCAGGCGGTGGTTTAGTTATCCTGAACGGACATGATATGAGGTCCGGCCAGATAACCCGCGATCGCGCACCCGTGGGAGAGCACATTGTGGTGATCGGTGGTGCGGTTTGTCAGTCTGACACACTGCATTACCGATCTCGGTAAAGAGCCTCAGTCGGGAGCTCTTTACCACATGATCAGCCGTGACCAATTACGGCCGGTCACAGTGTAAACAGGAAGAGCCGTGTATCGGCTTTTCTTCTACACGTGTCTGCAGAGGAGAGGAGAGCCAAAATCGGCGGCTCTCCTGATAGGGGAGGTCTGTGCTGATTAAGGATGGGCTCGGGCGTGTTCAGAACCGAACCCTGTGCTGATCAAAGGCAATGAGACATTTCCCCGATGCACGGCTGCAGCGATCGGGGAATGTCTCATTGCCTGTGATTAGCGCAGCGTTCACATCCTGGCGGACTTGGGCACGTTCGGTTCCGAACATGCTCGAGCCCATCCTGAGTGATGATGGTTTATCAGTGCCCCCTAGGATGGCCACCAAGGAGCCCGCCCAGGACCACCAGGGAATGCCCGCCCAGGACCACCAGAGAATGCCCGCCCAGGGACCACCAGGTAAGGGGCACAGTGCCTAACAGGGATGGCACTCAGTGTCCATGTTGGATGCCATCCAGGACCACCAGGGAATGCCTCCATAAAAGTGCCATCTATCATCGCCGTCCATCAGTGCCCACCAGTGCCACCTATCAGCGCCGCCTATGAGTGCTCATCAGTGCCGCTTATCAGTGTCACCTATCAGTACCCGTCAGTGCTGCATATATGTGCCTCATCATCAGTGCCAATCAGTACTGCCTCATCAGTGCCCGTCAGTGAAGGAGAAAAAAGGGATATTAATAATTACCGTAAAATCCTTTTCTCTGAGTTCAATGACAGACGCAGCCTTCTTTGACATGTGGGGTTATATGCAGATACTACTAGGAGTTAACTAGGCAAAAAAAAAGAAAGCAAGCTGGCCCCACCCAGGGGGCCGTCCTCTCTCTCTCCCATATAACCCCTCTGCTCAGCATATCAGTTCGTAACACGCCGTACAAACACAACGCAGAAGGGCGGGTGCTGCGTCTGTCAATGAACTCAGAGAAAAGGATTTTACGGTAAGTTTTAATAAAATCCCTTTTTCTCTTACGTTCACTGACAGACGCAGCCTTCTTTGACATGTGGAGATGTCCCAAAGCTGTGTCATAAAAGAGGGGTGGGTAAACGACAACAACTGTACCCAACAGAAACCTCTCAGGAGGCGCCAGCCGCGCCTACACTGCCGCCTGTAAAACTTTATGGCCAAAAGCAGCATCCGAAGATGCTGACACATCAACTTTATAAAACTTAGTAAACGTGTGCACCGAGGCCCAAGTAGCTGCCTTGCACACCTGTGACCCTGAGGCCTGGTGTCTGAAAGCCCAGGAAGTGCTAACAGCCCTGGTGGAATGAGCCGTGACTGGGAAAGGGGGTACCTTGCCCCGAACAGAATACGCACGGGTAACGGTCAGTCTGAACCAACGGGAAACAGTAGCCGACGAGGCCGCCATTCCTTTGCACGGACTGACCGTCAGCACAAAACGCGTCAGACTTCCGAAAAGAGTCTGTAGCCGCCAAATACACCCGCAAAGCTCTCACAACATCCAATGAATGTAACGCAAATTCCTTAGGATGTGAAGGATGCAGACACAATGAAGGAAGAACGATATCTTCATTAATGTGAAAAGAAGAAACCACCTTCAGTAAAAACGAAGGCGACGGGCGCAAGACCGCCTTGTCCTTGTGAAGGACAAAATAAGGAGACTTGCAGGACAACGCTGCCAACTGAGACACCCGCCTAGCGGATGTAATGGCCACCAAGAAAGCCACTTTGAGACAATTGTAAGGGAATATCCCTGATCTTCTCATATGGTGGCTTCTGCAGCACAGAAAGCACCAGATTCAAATCCCACGGTGCCATAGGCGACCGTACCTGAGGAGGCACATGGCGCAAACCTTGTACAAATGTACGAATCAACGAATGTGACACCAAAGGCCGCTGAAAGAGAATCGCCAGAGCCGAAATCTGACCCGTGAGTGTACTCAAAGCCAATTTATTAACCAGGCCCTGCTGCAAAAAAGTCAGGACCCTGGACACAACATAAGAGCGGGGATTCCAACCCCCCGCCTCACACCAGGCAATATAAGCCTTCCAGGTGCGATGATAAATGTTGCGCGAAGTACACTTGCGCGCTTTCAGCATAGTGGGGGATCACGGATTCAGTGACACCCCGATCCCTCATCACCTGGGACTCAATAGCCAAGCCGTCAAAGCCAACGAGGGAAAAGCAGGGTGCAAGCTGGGTCCCTGAGACAACAGATCTTCGCTCAGCGGAAGACGCCAGGGAACATCTGCCACCATATGCACCACGTCGGCGTACCAAGGACGCCGAGGCCAATCCGGAGCCACCAGGATCATCGGAATCCCCTCCGCTTCCACCCTGCGCAGTAGCAGCTTGATGGGAGGATAGGCATACAGAAGACTGTACCGACCCCAAGGCGCTACCAGTGCGTCTGTGGCGACCGCCAACGGATCTCTCGCCCTGCACACAAAATTTTTCACTTTGTGGTTGAACCGAGATGCCATGAGGTCCACATCTGGCGTGCCCCACTTGTGGCAAATCTGGCTGAACACTTCTGGATGAAGGGACCATTCCCCCTGATCCAGCGTCTAGCGACTGAGGAAGTCCGCCTGCCATTTTTCTACGCCCGGAATGTAGATGGCGGAGATCGCCGGCACGTGACGTTCTGCCCAACGCAGAATGAGAGCTGCTTCCGCAGCTGCTGCCGAGCTCCTCGTTCTGCCCTGATGGTTCACATAAGCCACTGCCGTGGCATTGTCTGACTGAACCCGAACCGGGAGGTCGTGCAATCTCTCCGTCCAGTGGGAGAGGCAGAGCCTGATCGCCCTCAGCTCCAGCACATTGATCGAAAGGAGAGATTCCTGCGCTAACCAACAGCCCTGCGCAGACAACTGTCCCAGGACTCCCCCTCAGCCCGATAGGCTGGCGTCCATCGTGACTATCGACCAATTCAGGGGAAGAAAGGACTTCCCCAACGAAAGGGCCGGGGCCCGAAGGCACCATGTCAACGACCCTCTGGTCTGGTCTGAGGATCCAACCCGATTACCTGGTGCAGGGACAGTGGGGACTTGTCCCACGGAGACAGAATCGCTCGTTGAAGTAGCCGATTCTCCTCCAGAGCCGAAGCAGACTCCGCTCTCAGGAGCAGGTCGTCGAGGTACGCTACCACCGCAATGCCCCTCTGCCTCAGTAGCGCCAGCACCGGGGCCACTAGCTTGGCGAACACCCGGGGAGCCGAGGCCAGACCGGAAAGGAAAGTGCCACAAATTGGTAGTGAAGGTCTCCCACCGCAAAGCGCAGAAAGCGCTGGTGCCGGAGACAAATGGGGTCGTGAAGATGCGCGTCCCTGATATCCAGAGACACCCTGAACTCCCCTTGGTGCAGGGCGGCCACGACTGAACGGATGGATTCCATCCGAAATTTTTGCGCTCTCACAAAGCGGTTTAGCGCCTTTAGGTCCAGAACTGGCCTGACCCCCCCCCCTGTTTTGGGGACCACAAATAGGTTCGAGTAGAAACCGTGAAACACCTCCAACCGAGGTACTGCCGGAGAGTGCCTTAACAGCCCTTAAGAGGGCCTCCCGATGCCCCTGAGGGAGTCTCAAGTTCGATGGGAAGAACCTGTCTGGGGGTAGGGTGCTGAACTCTATCCTGTACCCGCAGGCCCTTGCTTGCGGCGGAACTCTCGCCGTCTAGGCTCTGGAATAAAAAGTACTCTTCCCATCAGTGAAATCCATGATGATTTCATCCAACTGTGGCCCAAAGAGACGCCACCCTGAAAGGGAAGATCCGCAAGACCTTTTTTAGATGCGTGGTCACCCGACCATGACCGTAACCAGAGAACTCGTCTGATAATGACTGCAAAAACAGACATCTTAGACAACATGGGAAGCAGGTCCAGAGCTGCATCACACAGGTACCGAATACCCTGAAACAAATGTTCAGCCTTTTGTGACGCTTCCAGCGTCCTGTCGCAGTCCAAATCATTTTGCAGCTCTGCCATACATTCAGACAGATATTGCGCCACCATGGCAGACGCCAGGGCCGGCCGCATGGCTGATCCTGCCAACAGGAAAAGTGCCTTAGACACTGCCTCCGTCCGTCTATCGGCTGGGTCCTTAAACAAGGGGGACCCTTCCAACGGAATGGTCGTCGCCTTGTTCAGGCGAGCCACTGGAGGGTCCACTGTGGGGGACGCCCACTTCTTCACGAAACTATCCTCAAAGGGATAGCGTAACGCGAAGCGTTTAGGTAGAGCAAAGGAATTCTGCGGACGCTGCCATTCCTGATACACCAGGTGGTCAAAAATGTATCATAGGGATAAGCCTTAGGCGACCTAGCCGGCCTAGCAGAGCCGCAAACATATGCGGGCACTTTCGACTCCCCTGCCTGGTCCAGTCGCAAAGACGCACGGATACCAGAAATCAGTGCAGTCACCGAAGCCATTTCCAGTTCAGAATCCTCCCCCGAGGAACAAGGGCGTTTTTTAGGGGCCCCCAGAGAGTTGCTCGGCCCCACCCTGGGAAGAAATTCCCCAAACACTGCCCTCAACTGATCCAAGGACACCAGTGCCCCCAGCGCAGGCTGCGCTGCCGCTGACCCTCCTCAGAAGGGCCTGCAGGATCATCTGCCAACGCCCCACCGAAAATGACAGTCAAATTTAGCAAAAGAATTGACTGACACACCCAAATTGCAGCACCACCGAACGCCAGGGAGACCCCAGGAGGACTGCACCCACCCCTACCGCACCCCAGGGAAGGCCCAGCTATACTTGCTGTTTTTGTGCCCACAGAACTGCTCCCAGCAGGAGTGCATAAACCAGGACCGCCAGAAAGAAGCGCCGTTTGTCTTCCGCCACGCTGTCCCACTGAAAAGGATCGTAAAATGACAGCAGCACGTTTTACATAGCTCCAGGGACATCCAATATGGCCGCCGAGACCATCCACAAGAGGCCAAAAGCCCGTGTACAGGCCGCGACTACAGGAAAATGGCCCCCACTGGCACTAGAGGGATACCCTCAGCAAAATGGCCGTGGCTACGGCAAAATGGCAGCGGATCGCTGCATGGCGGTACAAAACGCACAGATGCGTTATTAAAACGGGGTGCGGACCGGAGGAGAGGGGGCAAGGACACCCAGAGGGACACTAGCCCAGTGACCACCCTCCACCGGTCGGCCTAAAAACGCTACAGTACGCCCAGCGCCCCCCCCGGGGGGCGGGGGAAGAGGGGGGTCACTCACCACTCCAACGGGCGTAGCGGGTAGCTACGCAGACCTTCCTCCCCATCCGGAAGGGGATGCTGCAGGCCATGCCCCTGGACAGGCACCGAGTCCGGTCACCGGGCGTAAGTGAGGGTCACCCACTGGCCGCCCGCACGGAACGGGCACGATGCGGCGGTCCCGCCTCAGCATAGGATTAGCTCGCATTGGTCGGCCGTGCTGGGGAAATTGCAGGATGCTAGTTATCCTCTATGCCCCAGCCGGCTTCTTGCTAGCAGTCTTCATCAGATATCTTGAAAAAAGAAAAAAAGCGGTAGCAGAAAAATCTAAACCGCAGGTCCCATAACGGAGCCAGGTCAACTCCTTGCACTGGGCATATTAAAACTGATATGCTGAGCAGAGCAGGGGGGTTATATGGGAGAGAGAGAGGGGACGGCCCCCTGAGAGGGGCCAACTTGCTTTCTTTCTTTTTGCCTAGTTAACTCCTAGTAGGATCGGCATATAACCCCACATGTCAAAGAAGGCTGTGTCTGTCAGTGAACGTAAGAGAAATGTATTTATTTACAAAGTTTTGTGACAGAAACAAAGAAAAAGTTTTTTTTTTTTTTCAAAATTTTCAGTCTTGTTTTATTTGTAGCGCAAAAAATAAAAACCCCAGAGGTGATCAAATACCACCAAAAGAAATCTCTATCTGTGGAAACAAAATGATAAAAACTTTGTTTGGGTACAATGTAGCATGACTGTGCAATTGTCATTCAAAATGCGACAGTGCTGAAAGATAAAAATTGGCCTGGGCGGGAAGGGGGGTAAGTGCCTGGTATTGAAGTGGTTAAATTTAATTTATAACTTTTTGAAATGCGTTTTTCTGGATTTCTTTTGTTGTTGTTCTGTCTCTCACTGTTAAGTAAACCTACCATTAAAATTATAGACTGTTCATTTCTTTGTCAGTGGGCAAACGTACAAAATCAGCAGGGGATCAAATACTTTTTCCCCTCACTGAAGGGGACACACACACACACACACACACACACACACACACACACACACACGGATGCAGTGACCAAAGAAGACGTTAAGGAACACTGCCGTAGGACTCTGAAATACCAGGTAGTTAATATTAAACTGGTATAGGAATATAAATATGGTGGCACAGATAACACTGTTCTATAATCGTTAGCAGACAGATGTGACTAGTGATTTTTAACCCGTAAAAAAAGCATGGCATTCTTTTATTAGTTCTTACCTCTGTCTGCACTTTGAGCTGGTTAGAAAGACCTTCTTTATCTTGAAGCAACCGTTTCTCTGAGTTTTTCAGTTTTTCCAAAGCACTCTTCATTTCAGATAACTGTTTCCATGGGTCAAACACACAGTCAGCAGTGTCTACTTTAATGTGTCCATTTGAGTCCTGTGGTTTAGCCTGTTTAGTCAGCAGTGTGTGTGTTATTGCAGCCTTGGGGACCACAATCCTGAATGCTTCTATTTCCACAGATTTGTCAGGGTGAATTTTCCCTAGCTGTAGTACACCAGGACTTGACTGTGATTGGGAAGTTTTTCTCTTTGGGCTGTGAGCTACTTTGCTGTGCTGTGTGATTGCTTCTACCGATTTTAAAGGCTGCAGTGTTTCCATGCCATCACCTGTCCCACGTATAGGTGGAGAAGTAGCCATTGCTAAAGGGGGGGGGGGGGGTGTAAAAAAAAAAATTATGTTTTAGACATACTAGCTTTTCGGTTATAAACACACATTGCATAGTTTTAATAATAGAAACAATTACAATCACAACATAAGGTATTAAACATTTTACATCAACCACTTCAATACCGGGCACCCCCTTCCCGCCCAGACCAATTTTCAGCTTTCAGTGCTGTTGCATTCTGAATGACAATTGCGCGGTCATGCGATGCTGTACTTAAATTCATTTTTTTATCATTTTGTTCCCACAAATAGTGCTTTCTTTTGGTGGCATTTGATCACCTCTGGGGTTTTTATTTTTATTACGCTACAAATAAAAAAAAGACCGAAGATTTTGAAAATAAGTATGTTTTCTCCAGCACTGATGAGGCTACACTGACGGGCACTGATGAGGCTACACTGACGGGCACTGATGATGAGACACATATATGCAGCACTGATGGGCACGCATAGGTGGCACTGGTGGGCAATGAAAAATGGCATTTTTTTAGGACTCATTCCCTGGTGGTCCTGGGTGGCATCCAAGTTGGGCAATGAGTGCCATCCATGTTAGGCACTGTGCCCCTTACCTGGTGGTCTAGGGTGGGCATTCCCTGGTGGTCCTGTGTGGCGCTCCTATGGGAATCATTGCATACCCCCCTGCCAGGAGAGCAGCCGATCAGCTCTCCTCTACTCGCGACTGCAGACGCAAGTATTGGAAAAGCCGATAAAATGGCTTTTCCTGTTTACACTGTGACCAGCCGTGATTGGTCACGGCTGATCATGTGGTAAAGAGCTTCTGATGGAAGCTCTTTACCGAGATCGGTAATTTGGTGGGTCAAACTGACACACAGCACCACCAATCGCCACGATGCGCAAGATCACGGGTTATCCTGAGGACGTCCAGTCAGGATAACTGAACCACCGCCCGGCCGTCATTTGTCTATAGGCAGGGCGGGAAGTGGTTAAGCATTCATTTTGAGGGCTGCCACTTAAAGTGTTACTAGATCCAGTTATACTCACTGTGGAACCTAAGGGGTTAACCCTCTGCTAGAGCTGCATGATTCTGGCCAAAATGAGAATCACAATTTTTTTGCTTAGAATAAAGATCACGATCCTCGTGGTGTAACATCTTACATATCCAAAAAAAATTGGGCTAACTAGCACTGTTTAGTTTTTTTTTGAAAGTGTAATTTTTCCCAAAAAATACCGTGCGACATAAAAGATTGCAACAACTGCCATCTTATTCTCTAGGATCTCTGATATATATATATATATATATATATATATATATATATATATATATATATATATATATAAATAAAATGTTTGGGGGTTCTAAGTAATTTTCTAGCAGAAAATACTGGATTTTTACTTGTAAGCAACAAAGATTTAGTCTTTAAATGGTTAAACCAAACTCTTTTATACGCAAGAACATTCCTTTGATGAGCAGTTACATTGTATCTCTTCTAGCTTCTTTTATCAGACAGGCGCCTTCTTCCCAGGAAGAAGCAAGCGCTTTCCTCCAGGTAATTTCTGGATGTACTGTTCCGATCCTCCCCAAACAAACATTCCAGATGAAATGGAAAACTAGCTAGCAACCTTTTGTAAGGAAGCTCCGCTGACTAGCCTTTTAGCCACACATTTCTGTGCATGTGCACAGATAAGAGAACCAACAAGAGACTTGCGGTATAGAGACCCTAAGAGCATCTATAACAAGGTCTAAGCTTGAGAGAAATCTGTCATTTCCTCAGCAGAAACCTACCCTCTAATTAGCCTACAACACCTGGTATTCCCAGGCGGTCTACCATCCAAGCACTGACCAGACCCAAGCCTGCTTAACCACTTGCCGACCGCCATCTGACGGCGGCAAAGTGGCTCTGTAAGGCAAACCGCCGTCATACGACGGCGGCCGCCAGATCGCGCACAGTGAGCGCGCGCCGCCGGGAGCGGGTGCGGCAGCTTCGATTGCCGCCGGCCACCCGCGATGCCCCCCCCGGAGTGAAGGAGCGGAGGTCCGTGTAAGTAAACACGGACCTCCGCTCTGTGTGAGGGGGAAGGGCTGTGATCACAGCCTTCCTGTACGTGAAGGCTGTGACCACTTCCCTTCCCCAGCTAGGCAAGCCCCCATACAGTTAGAACACGCCCAGGGAACATAGTTAACCCTTAGAGCGCCCCCTGCAGGTTAACCCCTTCACTGCCAATGACATTTACACAGTAATCAGTGCATTTTTATAGCACTGATCGCTGTATAAACGCCAATGGTCCCAAAAAAGTGTCAAAATGGTCCGACATGTCCGCTGAAATATCGCAGTACCGCAAAAAATCACAGATCGCCGCCATTATTAGTAAAAAAATAAAAAAAAAATAAAAACCCCAAAAATGAATTCTCATCATCCGTAAACGCGACCACTTTTGCGCAAACCAATCAATAAACGCCGATTGCGATTTTTTTTATCGCAAATATGATGAAGAATATAAATCGGCCAAAAACGGTGAAAAAAAAATGTTTTTTTAT